>WUQG02410387.1:0-16325 GCA_011317285.2 Androctonus mauritanicus
CTATATTTTTTAAATAAAATATTATATATAATTTTAAGACATTTGTATCCACTTCTGCTGAAGTTTATTTGTAAGTTTAAAAAATATATGCAATAAAATGCCAATGTAAAATTATTCCTATTTTCTATTTTTTTTTTTTTTTTTTTTTATACATAAAATTGGAGAAAAATTTTTAAATAGAAGGGAGGGTGTCTTCCAATTTGTTACGTCACAATCAAGGGATCAAGCATAATTGACGAAATATAACGAAGGGGAGGGAGTGAGAAAAACAGTGTTCAATATAGCGTGACACAGTTTATGGATGAACCCTAAAAGTTTTTTACTGTTTGGAAGTTTAAGTAAAATTAATTTCAAAATATTCTTCAATATATTTTAAAATTCATTCCAATAGAAATTATTATTTTTTTAATTACAATGAATGCCAAATTATATTATCAAATATGTACAGATAATAATAATGTAAGTTAATACTTGGCATCGAATGCCAAGTATTAACTTGGCATTCGATGTCAAAGAATATTCATAAACGTAAAACTGATAAAGGATGATAAAACTTCTTTACCATCTATATCTATAAACTCAGTCTATAAAAACTATTTTATGACAAAAATGAACATAGAAATGTAGAGACTTTAAAAATATAAAAATTCTATTAAGTCAGTACAAGGAGAGTGAGTATGTTCACATTTTACATATGGTTTATATTAATATTTTTAATATATAGTTACATTTATTGAATTTTGAAATTATAAAGCACAATTGTTGTTTCAAATTGTGTGTTCTAAGTTTTTTTAACAATAGTTGAAAGATGAATAAATAAATGCAATTAAAAACATTTCTAATAAATAGTCATTTTTTGCCATAAAGAGCTATTTGTGGACCGAATGATGAATGAATTTTATAAGAGTAATTTTGAACATGTTTATAAATTAAATCGTATTCAGTAATAGTATCATATTAGTAACAGTATAATTTTCACAATCAATATAATTATGTTTTGTATAATAGCTGTTTTTTTTTTTAAATTATTAGACTATCATAGAAAAAGTTATCTTTTCTGAAAATATCAAATGAAAGCTAATGACTTTTTCAGTTAAGTCGATAGGTACCTCTTTTTCAAATCAGTAAGTCAAAGATGAACATTTGTGTTAAATATGAGATTTTAAAGAGAATGAAATGGAAAAATTAAGTGCATTTTTTCTGTGTGATGCTTTGATAATTCAAATAAATAAAATCTCGCTTCAATTGATTACCACCTTTACTGAGCTCTTTAAAATAGAATGAATGGAAGACATTTCAATAATAATGATAATCAAGCATAAATCATAATCATAAAAATTAAACAGTTTTTGAGTTCACGGAAAACTTCAGCCAAAAATCAATGGAACTGATAAGTTGCTTATTAAATTGGTCCAAGTCACTATTAATAAAAAATATATATAAGGATTCATTATAAAACATATTATAATTTTTTAATAAATGTTCTAAATTGATTTGTAAAAATGAATCCCCCCTTTCAAAGTTAATTACATTGTAGCCGTAACATAAAATTACACATATGACTAACACAGTATTTTTCCTGATTTATAAATTGCTAATCAATTAACAAATTTCTGTTAAAGTATATAAATTGCCAATAAATTAGTTATTGCAGTTTTAATTCGAATTTTATGAGAAATGTGTTAAAAATAATTTTAGCATTCATAATCTTTCTAAAACATAATTATATACTATATATATATACAGTGCCCGCCGCTTTATAAAATCGCTGCTTAATAAAATCAGCCACTTTATGCAATCAAATCGTTAGGAACGGATTCAAATCAGTGCAATACAATTGAAAAATCGCCGGTTAATAAAATCAACGTCGCCGCTTATAAAAATCATTCATTGCAGCTACAAAAACAAAAATCGCTTTTCTAATCAAATTTTTAATTCAAAATTCACCAGTTCTTTGGTATTCCAACTGCGAGTGTTCGACCAGTCCATCTGACTCACAGAAAACGGGTGATTGTAAAACAATAAAAACAGTGATTATTAAATGTAATTATCGGCAATAAAATTTTTAGAGATCCGAGTGAAAATACTGTTTTCTTGCCGGTACTGTAATTACATTTAATA
Organism: Androctonus mauritanicus; assembly: GCA_011317285.2. Lineage (NCBI taxonomy): Eukaryota > Metazoa > Arthropoda > Arachnida > Scorpiones > Buthidae > Androctonus > Androctonus mauritanicus. The sequence continues at coordinate 2,122 of WUQG02410387.1, forward strand.
ATCATTTTAATCGCAATTGAATCGGGGACTACCGACGAAAACAAAATAAAATACGGCCATGCAGACTCGAATTTAGAGGGCCCGAGCAATTTCTGACGTCATCGAATTCACAAGCTATGTTTAGCGAGCGAATTTTTAAGTTATCGCTCTCGCCGTATGTGATTATATAGAAAGCAAATAATGTCAGATATGAGAGAGAAACATATTTTTGCTCTCGTGTGGCGATATTTCAAGTTTCTCACGTTCACATGATCCCACCTGCGCGAGCGTGATGACGTCAGAAATTGCTGGCAGCTCTAAATTCATGTCTGTATCTGTAAAATTAAACTATTTTAATCATATTACTATATCATATTTTATAATATCGTTTTGATTACGTTGTCTGTGAACTGGATTTTGAAAAAAGATGCAAAATTTTAGATCGCAGATTTTTTAAAATCAGCTGGTTAATAAAATCAAAAAGGTTCAGACAGAAATGATTTTATAAAGCGGCGGGCACTGTATATATAAAACAAATAAGAATCAAAAATTGAACATATTCTTGAAAATCGTAATAAATCAATAATTCACAATAACCAGCAGTTTTCATATGCTCAATCATCAAAGTATAAATTAGGAACATTTTCTTACTAGAGAATATTACTATACATAATATTATTGAAATGTTAATCTTAAAATGAAATGTTATGTCAAAAGTTTCTTGATGAAATTACAAAGTCACAATATTCAAAATAAGCAATAGCTAATAAAATAAAACTATCATTAAATGACTGCAAGTTCTAAAATCTGTCTAGCCAGGTCTTCTAACCTTGAGAAAATAAATTCCAAAATTAAACTAATAAATCTATACTTCATGACAAAATAAGCAACTAAAATTTCACAAATAAGTGTTACTTTTAACTATGAAATTCTGATTGCTGTATAGAATTAATTCTAAAATATTCTAGTTTTGGAACTAAAGATAAAGATATTAGTGCACTCATAACTAGTAAATTGAATAAATCCAAAACAAATAAAATCAAATAACAAAAAAATAATTTATTGAAACAAAAAATACTTACAAATTGTTAAAAAGCTTTATTGACACAAACAAGTTAATAATGAAAACTTGTTTAATCATCAATATAAAGATCTAAAACAGCAATATGCTTAGTAACCAGAAATAATAAATAACCTTAAATAATAATTTATTCTACTACTTTCTCACACTGATTAAAAAAGCAATGTTGGCAATATCACAAGAGAGAATTGAAAGTCTATAGTATACAGTCTATCTCACTCATTGTCCTAATAGCAAAGATCTTTTTATGACGACTTTTCTAGGTCTCATGCTTGGCTCATTTACATACATTTATGTATCAATTTCTAGATTACAGATAAAACAATTCACATCATAATCTTTATAATTTTAATAATATTTATTTACTGATCATCAATCTTTGATAAAAGATCAATCTTTAATTCTCAAATCACCAACCAATATCATTTTAAATAGATGATGTTAGTGACAAGTGAGTTTGCAAAGAAGATAATAGTTCCATTCTGTAATTCATAACTTCTAATTTTTTGAAGCAGAAAATGTGAAATATAAGTTAACATTTAAAATAATGAGAAAAAGAAAAAAAAATTAATTAGGAAAAGTCTATAATAAATGTTCACAAAATAAATGTCAATTGTGTTTGAATTAAGTTATTTTATCACAATGTAAACCAATTAGGGAGATATAACTGATTATTATTTACTAGTCTAATGATCCTTAATGAATATTTTTGGAATTAAACAATTTTTAAATTAGACTTATGGTGTCACCATCTTTTGAGTTATTATTAATCCAACAGATGGCAGCACTGCGGTTGTAAATTAAAAATAATAATTACAGTAGGTCTGCAACTTATGTTATTTATTTCTAACTGTTCTGACTTATGATGGCAGGATTCAAAACTGAATCTATCTATATTTACTTTTACTTCAATCTCACTAGTATATGTAATTAAAATTTTGTAGATATTTCTATTTAGTGATTAGATTAAATAATTTAGTAATTATAGCCATATCCTATTTTATGTAACAATCAGTATATAAATCGAAATTATGTAAATTTCTAAAGAATTTTTATTATTAAATCCAACAAATAAATAGAAGTTTTATGAAGTATAACTCCTCTTGATAATCACAAATTTACATATTTTGCTGAATATATATTCTTCCTATTTAACAATTGTATAATATGAAATACAATATCACAAAGTAAATATTTGTATTATTATACATTCAATATGTGTTTATCTACTATATTTATTGCTTAAATTTGACTTCTATAAAACATTTGTAAAAGTTATCATGAGTTATAGCTCTAATGGAAAATATTAAATAGGATTTTATATTTCAATTAAGCATATTATATTAGTTATCTAATTTTGATTAATGAATAATTGTGTAACAATTAATCATTAATCAAAATTAATGAAGATGTTAAATAAATTTTAATGTATTTTGTTTTTCATACCTCCATTGTTATTTTTCCATCATTAACAGCTGTTAATAATAATGGTAAAATGCTTTCTAAACCAGGAAATCCAGGAGGAGCTTTATCGCTACATTTTTCTTCTAAAGTATGTGGAGCTATTATCAATAAAAAAATCAATTGATGAACACTTTATATAAACAAACAAAATCATTCACATTTAAGAAGAGAACATAATTTTATAATATTCAGATACAATCTAATCATATATATATTCCAGTTTCAAAAATCTTTATTATTTACAAGTAAAAAAATACAAATTATAAATAAGAAAATGCTAAGAAGAGTATAGAGGAATAATGTTAACACATTGAAAAAAAATCATTATATATTCTATTTCTCTTGGTTTATTTTTAATAAATTCATCAATAATTAATTTATATAAAAAAATTTTATTTTGACTTCCATAGATACAATTCTTATCAACTTTAGGAGAACAATTGAAACTCATTATTATGGCTCATAGAATTCAATGGAGAAAATGTCATCTTGATCTGCTAAGTTTGATATTTATTTAAATTAATTTTTTGGCTCTGTACATCTATTTATATTAATTATTTTATATGAAGCTTGGTGTTTTCTTTTGAATAAAGTAAGTTATCAATCATTAAATGTATTATATTATTGTTTTTGCAAAGCATTACATCAAACTTACGAGTCGAATTTTGATATTCATTGATAAAAAATAACTTATGATAAAAAATAAATTTATCAGAAAAAATTTTATTATATATTAAATATGTTAACTTTTGCAATATCCTTTTAAAATTTAATTTTAATTAATTTTCCTAGTTCTATGATGAATCAAAATGATTGTGTCTAAAAATACTATCTTTTCAATCAAAATCTTTTATCCTGATTGATATTTATCCCACATTCATTATATAATATAATCTTATATTACTCTTCTTATCAGATACCAATGCTTATAAGATCCAATCACAGCTAAGTACAAATATCAGGAAAAATGAAATGTTACATTTATAAGGGATCATTTATTTAATTTTTATTTTTCATATTTTTGTTGAAATCTTATCAAATGCATTCATATTACTATAAAAATGCACATAAAACATAATTTTAAAAGAATACATGTGTATATACTAAATACTTAAAAATTTACTATTTTAAATATTGACACTTCATATTGAAAAATTATTTAATTTTTAATGGAGAGAAATAAAGCACAAATATAGCAGATTAAATGCTAATTTATTTGGAAAACATTTTTGGCAATTCACTGGCCATCTTCAATCAATACATGTTCTATTAATTCTTCATTGGAATTAAGTAATTTTAAGTAAATATTTCTTATTTAAAAAAACAAATTCAAAATTTATAAAAATTTGGTTATTGGAATATGTTTTTTAAAAATATAAAAACAATAAGATATAAATGTTCTGCTGTATTCTAATTATATATAATAGGTCCTTGTTTAATGTTTCTTCAATTAATGTCAGTTTGGTCTTATGTCAATGTAAGAACAATTATTTAGTCTTCAAGTAAGAAGAAAATAGTTTATTGTCAACAAAATTTAAAAACTAACAAAAATGCTTTCAGCCTATTCCAGCCATGTCAAACAAATTACAAAACTGCTATTTATGATATAACAATTTTTCTCATTCTAGAACATTTACATTAAATTCAAAATCATTGTCATGGAAATCCAGTAAAATATATAGCTGCTAAGATTGTTTATGCTTTTAGTCCATTTAAAATTTTTATTATGGGCACATATTTTCCTTTAACAGTTTTATGTATTTTAAACTTTGTGTAGCTGAAAAAGGCAATGTTCCTTTATTGGTTATTTCTGGCAAACTATTCCCATGTTAATTTTATTTCCTCTGATAGTAATATTTTAACTATTTTATTGTTTTTCAATTTTGTATATTGTTAACAGCTTCTGTCATTTTTTAACGATTCTTTATTATTTATCTATTTAAAACCTTTTGTGCTCTTCAAGTTCATTTCTAAGATGTATTGTTAGCATTTTGTGGATGGCTGTATATAATAATTGTTTTTTTGGTCATTTTTATTCTCTTTCAGTTTAATTTCTAAACTTCTGCTTGTGTTCCTCATATATTCTTATGCTGTTCTCAGATCTTTATTCTTCTAATAGATTTTGTAATACAAGTATTCCTCAGTTTATGACCCCTGGTTAACAAATTTTTGATTTAACGAATTTCATATATTTTCATTTTGTGAAGAAAAATGTTCACTCTTCCAAAGAAACTATTTCATCATTGTTTAATTATCCATTGTAATTTGTTTAAATTAATGATTTTCTTGCTTATTTTCTTTATTGATTGCATCAGATATATCAAATTTATTCTATGTATCATTGATTTTAAGATAAAATTGACTTTTGCTTTCACTAGAGAATCTGGTATAGAATCTGATGCTTAGGCATATACCAATAATATGAGTATCTGAAATATATTTACTCCATTTTTCAAAAGGTTTTACAACTATATAATGCTATTTAACTTTATAAAATAACAATTACACATTTTTCCAGATGTATAAATCTCCAATATATTTTTTATCTATTTATAAATTTGAACTATGACAATATTTTGTTGTTCTACTGGGTTGAATATGTTAAATCTAACCAATATAATGATTTAAATAAATAATTTATTTTATGTCTATTAATTTCATTAAAATAATTATCAAAATAAAATCTATAATTTACACTTTTAGTCCAAAAACTTTACAAAATTAGGAACTAAACTTTTAAAAAACAAAAGCACTAATTGCAGTTAAGTCTATAAAGTCAGTGCAATTAAGTCTAAGTCTATAAAGTCCAGACTTTATAGACTATTTATTATTATTATTAATATTTATTAAAAAACGTTTTCAATCTTCAAACAAGATCCTCATCAGTTTTCAGTTCTTACAAGTTAGAATACAAAAATTTTAAAATTTTGTATTCTAACTTGTAAGAATTGAAAACTGATGAGGATCTTGTTTGAAGATCGAAAATGTTTATTAAAAAACATTTTAAATAAATATTTATCCTGATTTTATAGACTTAACTGCAATTAGTACTTTTGTTTTTTAAAAGTTTAATCTATAATTTAATTATATTTATTAAAAATTCATCAAACAATCAATACTAACTTCCAGAAAATTGGATTTATTTTTGCCAATAATTTAAATGAATATTTTTGAGAATTATAAAAATTTAAGATAATATTTGACAAAAATTTTATTATTTTAAAATAATAAATAAAACCACAATGATTGGGAAGTTTATTACCTTATTAAACTTAAATTCAAAGCTGAATGGAAAATAATAGACTAAATATGTAATAACTATCAAACTATTGTATTATAAATATACATAATTATATTTATATTAATGCTTTTGAAATGCTCTAGCATCAATAGATAATATGGCAATAACTTTCTGATATCCAAGAACAAATTAAAAATTTTTACATTATAATTAATGGGAAATAAGTTTCTGAGTTATGGATTTTCATTTAATGAACAGTTTCTAAGGACCCAATAGTCTTTGTAAACTTAGGAATATCTGTATTCTGCTATTATTTGAATCTTCTATCCTTATTGTTTCTTATTTTGTTAAACAGCATGCTCCTCTTTGCATGTGCTATTGTTATTTCCATTGACTTTTTTAGTTTTTTTAGTTTAAATATTGGTTCACTGTCTCATGCTTCTAAATCTTTTATTGTATTGATTCTCTCTACTTTCCTTATTTCTACTTTTAGTTTTATGGATGGTCTTCCATAACTTTAATACTATTCTTTTCTTATAAAAATGTTTGTTTGCTTGCTCAATGATCCAATTTAATGTACAGTAATTTTCTTCCTAATTGCTACAATGTGTAATTATTATTTGCAGAAAACCTTTATTCTTGATATCTTGTACATTAATAACTCCTTTAACCAATTTTGTATTATGAATAGTGTGTACAAGTCTTTGAACACAGCAGAAGTGTATTCATCCCTATTTAGCTAGATTTTGACATCTAGATAGCTGATTTCATCTTTGTTTACCTTCTTTTGTTTCAGTATGAAATCTAGGCTTGTCTGCCAACTTATTAACTAGTTCTATTTCATCTGTCCTATAAAGATGTGGTCTCTCATCTTTAAGGAATAATAATATTTTACATTCCTTTAATCCTTATTACCAATTTTTCAGTATGCCAGCTATAGGTTCTGCCTATTGGCAAACCTTTATATTGCTCATAAAATTTGCCATCAAATCTATAGAATGATTTGTGTGTTATGATGTAGTTTAGTTCTCTTAATAGCTCTAGTGGTATTTCTTCAATTTGTATTTAATGCAGGAGTCTATATAATTCAATGAATGCTAGTTGAATTTTTATGAACAGATAGAGAGATTTGAAACTGTATACTGGCAGCATTTCAAACTTTGAAAGTATTTCTCATGTAACCATGTTTTTCCAATTGCTCAATGAGCCAATTCAACTCTCTGTAATTTCTTCACTTCTTGAAATTGTTTATTGCTAAGTTTCCAACTCTGGAATTATAAAGTTTTAAGAATATCAATGGGACCAAAATATAAGTAAGGAAAAAAAGAATCAATACAATAAAAAAGTTAGAAACATGAACTACACTGAATCAACATTTAAACTAAAAAAATTTATAGAAAAATCAACAGGAATAATAATAGCATATACAAGGAGGATTACACTGTTTAACAAAATCAGAAATAATAAGGATGGAATAGAAGATGTGAAGAAGAGCAGAATATATACAAAATCAATTGAAAGAATAAAGATCTGAGAAAAGCAGAAGAATATGTAGGGCCTAGAAATTAGGATGGAAAAATACAAAAAAAAGATAAAAAAAAAAATAATAATAATTGTTAAATACAGCCTTTTCATAAAGAATTAACAGATATGATCTAGAAGTGGACAGGAATGATACAAAAGTTCTTAAACAGATAAATAACAAGTAACAGTTCAAATGACAAAAGTTGTAACAATATACAAAATTAAAAAACAATAAAATAATTTATTTTAATACTGTGAGAGGAAATAAAGTCAGCATGGTAATGTATGCGAAAAATAACCAATAAAGGAACATTATATTTTCAGCTACACAAACTTTAAAATGCATAAAATTGCCAAAGGAAAGTATGTGCTCATAATAAAGTTTTTTGAAAAGATTAAAACCATAAATAACCTTAATAGCAATACATTTTATCAAATTGTCATGACAATGAATTTAGATTTAAATAAATATTCTAGAATGAGAGAGAGTATTATATTGCAAATAACAATTTTGTAATTTGTTCAACTAAGGATTGCTGGACTAGGCTGAAAGTATTTTGTTATCTTTTTAAGTTTTGTTGACAATAAACAATTTTTTTCCTGCTCGAAGGCTAAATAATTGCTCTTATATTGTAGTATAAGCAGAGTAACTTGAAAGCTTAGAATTGCTCTTAGATCAAAAACAAAAACTAAATTACAGTAAAACTTCGATCTAACGTTTCCCAAGGGGACGGCGAAAAAAAATGTTAGATTGAGGAAAATGTTAGATCGAGAAACGGCAAAATAAAAAAGACGTACATATATAGGTAATGTGGACCTGCAAAATTTTGCAATGTGAAGAGACTACTAGTGAAATTTACAACTAAAAAAGTAGAAAATGTGCGGGTTATTGGCAATAAGCCATATGCATTGCGACAATTGGCGCTAATGTCATACCGATATGTATATTTCCCATGGGAAACTTATGACAACAGGTGAGAGGACGGGACGTAATTATAATTCTGTCAAACGTTATATCAAAAATTATTTACATGAGTTTAGTGATATAGTGATCAGAAAATTTGAACTTTAGACAGAGGATAATGTTAGATTGAAAAACGTTAGATTGAAACATTTTAATGTTATTTTCCCCTATTTTTTGCCAGAACTGGAGAAAAAGAATGTTAGATCAAGGAAAACGTTAGATCAAAGTTTTAATGTATTTTAATATGTATTAATTTTTAACATTTTGAATTATGTAAATGCTACAATACGGAATAAATTTTGTAAACTAATATCAATATGAATATCAATTTACAATAGAGTGTCAATTAACTGAGACAGAGATTTCATATTATCTGAGGTGAATACCAAAAAGTTGTATATGCAGTACTTTGTCATCAAAGATATATAGGTATACCTATATATATCAAATATGTATTGGTAATCTCATCAGACTTTTAATTTTATTTACAACTGTTTTATAATAAGTGTTTTATTGTATAATTTACAATAAAACACTTATTTGACCTATTTTCATGTTTACTCTATTTTCAGATTTGACCTGAGTGTATTTAATAATAATTTATTAATATTTCCATATTATCTTAATTTTTGATTATTCAAAGTTTTCTCAGTCATTTTATTCTATATAATCAAAACTCTATTGTACTTTAATCAAAGCTTTTCAATAGTTTATATAAACTCATGTAAAATTGCAAAATATATATAATAAAATGCTTGATTAGATATAATTGTGATGATTTTTGATTAACCTGAAACATGTGAAATCATTGGTAGAGAGAGCATTATTTAAAATTTTAAAAATATTAGATCAATTATTTAAATTTTAGTCTTGGTCTTATATGCTTCAACTTCCTGAAGGAAGTTGAAGCATATAAGACCAAGACTAAAATTGATAATATAAAAAAAAAATTGAAAAAAATTGAATTATTAAATTGAATTGAATTATTAAATTGAAAATAATTGATCTAATATTTATCATATTTTAAAAAAATTGAAAATAATTATTAAATTGAATTGAATTATTTAATTGAAAATAATTGAATTATTAAATTGAATTGAATTATTAAATTGAAAATAATTGATCTAATATTTTTATAATTACTTCTAAAGTTATTAATGAGAGAATACATAGACATTGTCTTGGTCTTATATGCTTCAACTTCCTGAAGGAAGTTGAAGCATATAAGACCAAGACAATGTCTATGTATCCTCTCATTAATAACTTTAGAAGTAATTAGAATATCTTCATGAAATTAAATAATGATGTTCTACCATTAAAGGATATCTTGACACTGCATTCTTTAATCCTGCAGGATAGAATTTCATTTTTTTTATAATTTTAAATTTATATTAGTATCAATAGATGATGCTTAGTGTTAACAGTATAGGGATAACATATGGTTTACTTGATTTCTTAACAAAGCACTCCTATTTCAATATCTATCACAAAGCCATCACAATCCCAATGTGATGTCATTGTGACATGACATCTGTGTTGGTAAAATTAGAAACACAAAACTAACATATTCCAAATGAAAAATAAATGACATATTTGGAAAGTAGGTTATTTTAATTCTTTCTGGAATTTCTTCTTTAATATTAGATTATATACTAGAAACTCAGTAATATTTTAATTCTATTCAACTTTGAATTATCCAATTCCACTGTAGAATATTTAGTTATAATTACAAATTACAGTAAATACAAATTTTTTTCACATTATCTATGCATATGTAATTCTTAATTAGATTTATTTGTGTTTAAATTTTGAAATTATATTTATGTATAAAAAGATTAAGAGGAAAAGTTTATAAATCATTTAACATTTAAAAATGGAATTAATAATATAAAATTTTTTAATATCATACATACTATTTTATTAAAATTAATTACTTACCCTGTAAAAGATTCCAATGATATACTGCTGTATCTGTTACAAATGCAATTATATTAGAATTAACCCAAGTCCAAAAAAGAACTGGTTGTAGCATTTTATATTTATGAAGACATGATCTTGTTTCAAGATTATAAATTTGAAATACAAGATCAGCTGAAATGAAATATAAAGTCAGGTAAATAATTATTTAAAATATTACTTGTACATTTTTTATTCAAAAATTATTCTCAAATTTTATATCAATACTTTTGAATATAAACTTATAGTATATGAATTAAGAAAATTTACTGTAATTTATTAGATTTTAAATTTTCAAAATAAAACAACTTATGGTTCATGAACAAAAAACAAATAAAAAACAAAGCTTTAACTAAGATACTTATTGATTTATGATTTCAGATTTTTGTGTGAATGATACCATAAAAGTTGCAATTGTTAATAGCACTGGCAATTGGAAAGCAATATTAAAGATGATGTCTATTGCTACTTTTTTTTTTTATTATAAAAGTTCAATATGACTTTATGCTTCATAGTTGAATAACATGCATTGTGAAATTTTACCTTTCAATTTCAAAAATTTATTTACTTGAAACAATAAATGAAATAATCATTTAACATATAAAAAGCTAACCAAATTCCAGGAAATAAAACTTTTATTTTCAAAAGAATGTTTTCAACTTTAACTAAAAGGCCAGCTTTAGTTTACATATCAGTTCCAAATTAGAACAGAACTTTTTAATTCATGTTCTAATAAATTCATTTTGGATTATTATAAACAATGTTTTGTAATATTTTTGAAAAATAAACAACATAAATAAAATACAATCATTTTAATGCACTATTACAAATTAATTATGTTAAATCTAGCAAATAATAATAATAAATATCAAAAATTATATAAATTACAATAATATACTGTAAATAAACTGCTATATCATATATTAACTTTTCAATTCATTAAAGATCTAAATTATAATGTACCACATGTTACCATCATCATACATCAGACATTGGATATATCTCAATTATCAGACTCCTTTATGTTTTCACTAAATGGATATAGCCTGTTCTCATGCTTTTGATAATTAGAGCAAATCTTTTAAATTAATTATTGCAATTCATCTCATTGCTTTCTAGCATTTGTAATGTTTCAGCTGTGCTTCCATAAATACATATTTTCACTTTCCTTATGACTTATCTCTTGCCATTTGTCTTCTAAAATCATGTTTTATTGCATATGCTGTATCCATATTACCTTGCTATATATATATATATTTTTTTTTTTTTTTTTTTTTGTGTGTTGCCCAATTCTTGTTTTTTAATTCCTCAATGGGTATACCATATATTCCCCTCTTGTCATTTGTGTTTGTTCAAATATATCCAGTATATCCCATGTTTTCTAATGTTGGTATAGGAGACAATCATTCCTTGATAGGTGGAATATAGCTATTCTTCAAACCTAATTTTCTTATTGGATACCTCTTCTAACTTATTATATATCTGTCCAAAAACATAAGATACCATATTGCTGAAATCATCATTACTGTTATCATCATCCTCTGAGCTACTTTATCAATTGGTCACCTATGGTTCTCTCTTCTTTATAAAATATCTTTATCATTTCATGTCTAGAGTAACAAATTTTGCTCCTGTTTGAGAATAAAATTAATTTTCTCATCTTTGTTCTTTTGAATGGAACAGTGTCTATATACTCTAAAAAAGAGATACCATTTTGTATCCATATGGGTCATATGAGTTCTTATGTATGGATATTGAATGATATAATGGTTTTTTTATATACTGCCATCATATATTTGGCATTTACTATCTGTATTGCTACATCCAGATAATGTACCTGTTGTTTATTTTTTGGTTCAACTGTAGCTTTATGCCTATGGATTTGTCATTCATAATTTTGGCACGCTTGTCTATGACTTTTGAATGTTATGAACATACTTGACTGGAGGAATATACAGGAATGTATACTGGAGGAATATATAGGATACACATTGAGGAATTTAAAAACAACAATAATGGAACACAAAAAAAGATATATAGCAAGGTAATATGGATATAGCAGTTGCAATAAAGGCAGATGCAAATGTTATATCCATATTATGCTGTAATTTGCAATAAAACATGGATTTACAACAATAATACAAAGATATCATTCTTTAACATGTGAAGGAAGAAAAAACTGTAGACATGTTTATATGTTTTCTGAGATCCAAAAGAATACTATGTTTGAAATTAAAATTTCTGTTGTGCATGTAAAACAACATATATATAAAAATTGGTTTTATCTTGTATATCATGTTCTTGTTTAAATAAACAAGAACATGATATACAATTCAAAATCAATGTTTTTCATACAATGCTGAATTTATACATTCTTTAATTAAGATAAATAATGGATATAAACATGACTCTAAACTACTAAAACTAATAATAAAAATTATTTTAAGATAGATAAGTTGTCAGTAAAAGATAAACTTTAAATCATAAAATTTCAATCAAGGATAAGAAGAGAGAAATTCTTAATGGAGCAGGAATATAAGATGTTTATTTCAAATACATCAGAATCTAGTTTTGGATTTCAGATGTTTTACAATATCATAAAAAATGAATTGAACATGAAATTAGAAAAAGATTGTGTGTGTGCGTGCGCACGTGTGCGTGTGTCTATGTGTGTGTTTGTGTATTTGTGTTACTCTTAGACAAAAACAATCAAAAATTAGTTTAGATCTTCAAATCTAAATTAACCTATTATAATTAATTAGATTGTATTTAATTATAGAATATATAGTAAATAAAATATTTCACATAATTCTGAAAATAAATTTTTGAGTTAGCATGCTTCTAAAAATTGATCATAGAAATCATAGAATGGTGCACAGATCTAATTTGGGAACTTACGTAAGCATGCCTAGATAAACATATCTATTAAATTATATGTTTCAAATGAAATCTCTAAATCAATTTTTCATGAAATTACATTTTCTCTATGTTATGTATGAATTTGTTAAATTATACAAGCAGTCCCTGAGTTACATAGAGTCTTGCAATACAATTCATCTACATAAGTCAAAACAGATCTCAGAGCATACATAATACAGTGCTAGTGTATCACAATTATGTAACACTAAAAAATAGGTATATTAAAGAATAAGCATATAAATTACATAGTAAAGCAGTTCTTACCATCTTTGAGAATCTGGATTTAATTCCAGGTCCCAAACCTCCAATATTTCTAGAAGGATTCAGGTTTGGGCCTGGCTCATTACTTAAAAATAATCCTATGTAAGTATGAATCTAGCATGTTAGATCTACATAAATCAGGAATTTCCTATAAATGACTTTATATCCAATTATATTTAAATTATTATTATTATTTAAAAACAAAGTAAGTCATACAATTGATCCTAATCCTTGATATAAAATATATGAATTATAGTTAAATTAGAAAGATAATTTTTAAAATTAATAACACTGATTTTTATTTTAAGAAAAGTAGTTTGGATTAGAAAACAGAAAAATTTTTAATTTTATGAAAATTATTATTGTATTTAAATATATAATAACTAAATAAATCAGAATATATTACCTCTTACAGCAATTAATGGTTTAATAGGATTCATTTGAGCAGAACTAGCAACTGCTTCCCAAGTTTCAGGAAAGGAATGATGAGGATTAAGAACAGTAATTGCTTTATTGCCTGTAGAATATTTCTTACTAATAAAAAAATTAATAATAAATTAATATCATAAATATTACAATTAATTCTTCCACTAAAAGTAAACAATTTTTTAATAGCAAATTGTTTTTAAAAATAATAATAATTACTATTAATCTTAAATGTAAACTAACAAAATTTGGTTTAACAAAATATAAGGGGGACCGGAAAGTAATGTCGTTTTTTTACGCTAAATTCAAACAAAATAAATTTTTAACAAGTTTTTATTTTTAATCAATGATGTAATCACCCTCGTTATCAACAACCTTTTGCCATCTAA
>WUQG02410398.1:0-16325 GCA_011317285.2 Androctonus mauritanicus
CATTTGTGCAAACAGTTCTGAGGATGGACCCAGCTTTATGATGGTTTATGATTTTGTAGATTTTTTTTCCAGGGATTGGTATTAGCTTCAGTGGAACAGTAGCTCTTCCAGGAGTCAGCCTTGGCCTTTTGCAATTCTTTTGCTTATATATTTTTAAGACTTCTATATTGAATCTCATAGACAGCTTTGAGGATAGGATCATATTGCCTTTGAAATTTTCTTCTGAGATGATTGATCTTTTTCCTGATCTCAGACAGCTCTGGGGTCCACCAAGGAACAGAACCAATGCTTGGGATTTTCCTGGGAATTGCAGTATCAGCAGCCTGCTTGATACATTCGGTGATTTTATGGCAGTAATTATCAATACTCATTTTGTTTGTAGTGAGTATAACTTCCAACATATTTGAGCTATTAATTTGAACTTGATTAACAAATAGGGGCTAGTTTGCTTTGTTTAGATTGTAGTTATTATCAGAAGATGATGATTTCATGGCCTCCAAGCGTACACAACTCAATGGCTCAATGATCGGAAAAACTTTCCATATCTATCAATTTCCAATTATAGATTCTGTTTAATGTAGTAATAATAATATTGTATGCAGTTTTGCAATGTTACATTAATATTCCAATGCTTGTATTATAATATAATATTTAAGCATTGGAATATAGATATAACATGCCAAAACTGTATACAGTATTATTATTAGATATGAAACTGCATACAAGATTATTATTAGGGATATTATTATATATTTATATAATATGATACAAGCATTGGATATTTGAGATATTGAAACATAGAATATCAATATTACAATGCAACATATATATTCTCTATCATTATTTCAATATTCAAGATATTTTCTATAAATTAAATGTTGAGAATTTTAATTTTTTGAATTTGATGCATATAAATTAAACTTTCATTATTATATACTTGAAGATGATTTCTTTGTCATAAAATCAAAAGTACTTGTATTCCTTACTATTATATAGTGAGAATTTTTCTTTGCAAAGTATCATTGTCTATTGTACTAGAAAGCTAATGTTATTCATATCATAATGAATGCCCATACTACAATAATTGGATCAATGAACAATTGATAATCAGAATTCATAGTAGCATTCCAAGTTCTCCATGACATTCTCAGTTTTTAATAATTTTTCTTATTGATATCATAGTTTAAATTTATTAAAGATGAACTAATAAGCTTTAGAAAAATAGGCTCAAAACAAGTTCTAACAGCTTGTTTTAGATTTAAAGTGTCAAGTTCACAATTCATCAATACTAAGACATTTTAGTATCATTATTTTCCCTAATTAAAGGAATTATTCTAATGTAAATATTATTTAATGTATTTTGTATTCAGATTTTGTTTCTCAGGAACTCATTATGCATATTTTTTTGAAATATGATACAGTTAATATTGTGCTGTAGACTAAACTTCCATGTCTCTTGATCCCTGTAATGAATCTATTTGATCTGCAACTGATACAGTTGCAATTTTAAATGAATGGATTGAAATTTTAATATGAAAATTTTTTCAATCCAATGATAAACATTCTTGTACCAATTTTGCCATATATTGGAAATATTTCTTTATGAATATCTTTTTAATTGTATTATTTGACCCTTTGATTTTTAAATTAATTACATTGATAAAAGATTATTATTATTAAATAAACAATTGCTTATTGCCCATTTAATAATAATTACCTTTTATTTTTGATTACAATACATTTATCATAATAAATTGCTGTGTCTATTAATGATGTCAATGCAAGAAAAATATTGCAATAATCAATATTAATTAATGTGTTTGAAAACAACATTGTTATTGAACAGATGAGATAGGTATCAAATAATAGGAAAGTGGTTTATTATCATAATAGCTAGCTAATTTTATTTTACGTAATTCACATCATTATTTATATCAAGTCGGATTTGTATAGTATCTTAGAGGATTTTTAGTTAATCTAATTTGGCACAAATGTTATTTCTTTAAAAACTGAAATTTATTTTGGGATAAACTTATCTGTGATTTGATAAGATTGATTTCTCAAAATATAAATTACTGGAAATTTGCATCATTTTCACATTGTAAAATATGTCAGTTTTTTAATAATAAATCAATACAATAAAATTAGAATTATTCGTAAATATAACACATATATTACAAACAATGATTACTGTAAAAATTAAAAACTATATATTAATTGTAGCTTTTTATTCTGTTTGAAAAATATAATTTTGGTGGTATATTTTTTAGAAAAAATCAAAATGAATTTCTTTATTTCTAACAAAATTTTTTAGCAATTAAATTTCAATAATTTTTATTGCTTTTTATTATTAGAACATATTTAATAATCTTGAATAATATTATTTCTTTATATTGAACAATATAAATAATATGATATTAAATTAATTCTATTATATTAAAATTAATTATGTTACTCTTTTTAATCTAAAGGATTATTTTTAAATTGTGCAGATTTCTAATTAAAAAAAATATATATATATATTTTTGTAGTTATTGACATATTTATAAAAAAAATAATTATTTGATTTAATTAATTTATTTACTATTAGAGACAAACATTTGATTCATAAAAGCAGTGAGCATTTTATTTTTAAATAATCAAAATTTTGACAGATGTGTGTTCCCTACTGTTTCAGAAGAATTTGAAATATATTTGTCAGAATCCTATCTTCAACATAAAGTACTCAACGCCAAAGAAAAAGAAGAAAATGAACCAAATACATGTACAAATCATCCAGTATTGAATAAAACCAAAGTCGACTAGTCATTTTTCTGAAAAAAGAAAAATAATTTTGCATAATTTTCAAGTAAAAGCTTACTGAAGAATATAGAATAACTGTGTTATTTTTTAAAGAAAGTCATATTTAGAACAATTATAGTTCTAAGATTGATATTTATATTATTAAATAGTTATAAAAAATATAAAATGCATTTTATTATACTAAGTCTTGCACTTGAAAGATTACCAATTTCAGAATTTCTAGTAATAACAACAATCAACATATTAAATATTTTTTAATTAATTGTATCAGATTTATTTTTATTGAATTTCAATTCTTGATTTTTTAAATAGTTTTCAAAATTAGTTTTATAGAAATTTATGATAGTATTTGTGATTAAAAATGAAAATAATTTTAATATATTATTTTCTTTTATTATTCAATATTATTTAGATATACTATAATTAAAAAAGATATGCTTACCCTTACTTTAAAAATAATCATCATAAATTTTTATTTGAAAATGAAACAAAAATTTATAGGAAGTCAAATAATAATAATTATGCAATGAACTATATCAAGTACACTTTTAAACATGCCTTATGAATTATTATATCTTTATTTTTATGTACATTTACAATTTGTTAAGCAGTCATGGAACAGTTTAACAAATTTATACATAATAATAAAATATATGAATATTTTATACATATATTTGTATGTTAAAAAATATACTGAATATATATTTTTTACATATGGAATATATGCAAAATATTATTTTAAATATAAAATTACAGACATTTCCCAATTTACACAATTTCAGAATTATGCAATTTTCTAAAAAAATAAATTAACAGTAATACTAATATAATAAAAAAAAATATTAAAATACTAAAATTTTCCAATTTTAAATACAACAACAATCATTTGTAACAAGTAGCACTATTGTTAAGTTAGTATCAGAATAATATTATATCACAATAGTTAATTGTGATTAATAAACTTATTGCATATTGTAATAATTATTACAGTATGATGTAAATTGCACATGTGAATTGCATTATGATAGTTGTTATGCAATTTCTGTCTAGCAGTATGATACATATACAGTATATAATGATAACTTTAACTTTATGCCCACAATAATTACATAATAATTTATATAAATTTATCAGGATTGAAGTATTTTAAATTGGAATGCATCTGTATAATGTTTAATATTTTTGTTCTGATCTAGATTTCTTAAAGATAAAAATCAATAATGCTTTATACAAAAAGTAATATTATTTATATGTTTTGTAATTCTTGAATGAATCAATTTAATTCTTTTTGCAATTTTATACAAATTCTAATATTACTAAAAGAACATTAATTAAAAATATCAAATTAAATAATAATTGCTAATTAGTGAATTTTTTGTTAAACTATTATTTATAATTAAGATGTGGATTCAGTTTTAAATTAAATTTCTTTATTGATAATTTTCTTTCAAATGATTAAAGCCTATTCTAATTAAAATTTTTGAATTCAAAACTTGATTTTTTGAAAATTGTTTCAAAAGTTGTGGAAAAGTTTTGCTTAAATATGAAGAAAATATTTTTTAATTGTTAGTAACTTTATCAATAAAAAAATCTCAAAAATAAAAATTATAATCTGATTTGACAAAAAACAGTGAAATAATCTAAAGGTAAAAAGATTTTTTGAATTATTTATTAATAAAAATATAAAATATTATTATAATATTACCTTCTCAAAAATTCATGTTACTTCCAAATATGAAGAAAACAGAACAAGTTTTGGAAAAATTTGAAAAAATCATTAAAACATATTTAATGTCATGTGATAAGAACATATTATAGATAGAAATGATTATTGATTAATTCAAGGATTGCATGTGAACTAATCATCTTGCAGTTACTATGTGAATATTTCCAAAATTAAATTACTTTTAAAATTTATATATATAAAAAATTCAAATCCTATGATATATATATATATTTTTCTAGATTTTCTAAGATATTAAAAATTTAGTTCTCATAATTTGTAAATTAGATATTGAATAATATAAATTATCAAAAATTATTGTACTGTTTTATTATATATACAGGGTTAATCTTTTTAATCTTGGATGTTTTAATTTAGTATATAGAATACTGTTTTCAAGGAATATAATCTTCAGAAATAATATGATGCAATATAGAAAGTGAAAAAGTTAAGAATAATGTTTTTAATATATTATGATGTAGTGTTTTGTCAGAAATAGTGAGTGAGTTTAATTTAGAAATTTAACTTTGTATTGTAAACATTATTTTCTCAATTTGTTTCCATTATAGAAAAAAACATGATATTGAGATACTGTTTTTATGAAAATAGTATCTCAATATCATAAACTGTCAAAGGGTTCACAAAATGGTACAATATAATTACATTAGTTGTATCATATTATTTGACCTCAAATATTATTATATTGAGATATTATTTTCATAAAAACATTTGTTTCTCAATATTATATTATTATGTATAGGCATATCTTATTATTGCAGTGACTATGTTCCAGATCATTGATGTAAAGTGAATTACAATCTTTTCTCATTTGCTAATGCAAAATATACTATTATTCATTAAGTGCACAATAATGCTAGAACTAAAAAATTTACCCAGATAGTTGAAAACTTTAAAACTCAGCTATCACCTTAGAGGATCCAGGTTCGATTCTAGATCTCACACCTTCAATTTTTCAGAATGTTGCGAGGTCTGGCTGATCTGTTAATTTATGTTTTATATATTTATTCTAAATATTATTTTGCAGATAAATTTTCATTTCAACATACAATATAAAAATGCGGAATATAATTGAGAAATGCTGTAAAGTGAGATATGCCTGTTTTTGAAAATACTGTATTTGAGATCAAATGTTAATGTGTGTATGTATGTGTAAACATAAATATGAAATAACTAAGTTTGAAACTTTTATAATTTTTTTAACATGTTCTTATTTTATTTTTTTAATGTAACTTTTTGAAAATTATAAAAAGCTTTAATATAATCTAAATTATATTATACAGGTGTTCCTTGCATTTTACAAATTTAATTCATATGTAAGTTTTATTTGTTGGTAAATTAGATATTGCTGTTGTTTGGCTCTCAAAATTATTGGAAATAACTCTTTATACTGTATTTTATAATATATTTCATAATTGAATCAATTTGAAGTTTCCTATTTCACAGATTTGAATAAAAACTTCCATCTATAAAGTGAAAATTTTTTGCTGTAATTGATGCTTTCTTGAAATATTGCTGTAATATATTAACTAACTGTGCAGTATTACATTGTATTGATTGATAGAGCATTCTGCTATCATAATATTTAAAATTCTAGAAGAGATTTTGAAATTTTCTAAAATTTGAAAATGAACTTCGTTTGTTTGTAAGTATGAATGTTCATAATGTGAGTAGCACCTGTATTTTTCTTATTATGATGATAAATGGAACAAAATAAATGAATTAATGGTTTTTCAGCTCAGGCAATGTCTGACTTACATAGATCCAATATTCATAGATTCATACTTACATAGAATTATTTTTAGATAACAATCTAGAAATCCCTCCATTTAATTACATTTGAACTGGAAGTATGGGACTCGGAATGTAATCTGAGTCATCTAAGATGTTAAGCAACTGCTTTACCATAGAACTTATGTACATATTTTTTGATATAACTGTTTTTAGTTTTACATTATTGTGACATACTAGTACTATATATATGCTCCAATATATGTATGTTTTGACTTATGTAGAATTTCACTGAATAATCCAGCTCTGTAAATCAGGGATTGCCTGTATTGTAAAAATTAAGAGATGACAATGCTAAATATTTTTTTTTTATTTGTTATCTTTCTTTTCTCTTACTTTTGTTTTTACTGGTATATAAGTTGTATTTAACAAAATTTAATTTTCTTTTTCTTAAAAAAGAATTAAAGGTTATTCATTTTTTTTCTAACAATAAATGCATTAATTTTAATAAATTTTTCTTTTTCATATATGTTAGAAATTTTTGCTGAAAATTGTTTCCATTAGTTACACAGTTACTAGTTTTTATTGTTAAACTTTAATAAAATTAGTACATCTGTAATATGTTTTTAAAAATAAGGGTATCATATCTTTTTTAATGTATCGTAAAATATTTCTTATAATCAATTAAACTTTAATTTTAAGCATTTCTCAGAAAATTTTAATTGAATAATTTAATAGCCTATTTTATTTCTAATAATGGCAGCTTTTATTATCAGTATAAACTCAAATGTGCCAAAATTGAAAAAGATTAAATTGAGAATATATTTGTTTTATACATAAATATACAATTCATATTTATTATTTTATTATTATTATTTTAATAATGATACACAACAAGAAAGGTTATTGACTATTTTATTGTAATCAATAATTAAATTTTCTTGAATAACTGTATATATAGTCCTGTTGATTATTTTGAACTGTTTACAAGTTTTTTTTTTTTTTATATATATATAATTAATGATGAAAAACCATATTTGCCAAATTTTGATTTTTTTTTTATATAATTAAATGACCAAAAAGTTATATTACTTTAAATAATTTTATTTTATTAGAAATTAAAACCTCAAAATTTCCATGTAACTTATTTTTTACAAAAACTGTGATTGAAAGTAATGAAAGACTTATTTTTACTAAGAATTAAAGTATTATTATTTTAATTTATTCTGAAGAAATATTTATTAATAATAATCTATTTTATATATATATATACACATGAACCGTATTTTTTTTAATTACACAATCTAGTCAATATTAATTTACTCTCCTATTATATTAATTATTTATTTTAGAATATATTGGTATTTCCATTTATGAAATAATTAAATTCATTATACTTTTTCAGGTTCACTTATGAATTCAATAAGTTAAAATTTAAATATTAAGATAATTGTTGATTAAATCCAGTATTAAATTAATTAACAGTATTTCAGAATGAAATGAAAATTACATTGTGATATTAAAAATTTGTGAAATTTACTATTCAAATATATAGTTTGAAAATTTATAATTTTAAAAATTAAATCATATTTTTGAAATGCAATATAAAGTTAACAAAATTTGAAACAAATCCATTAAGATAATAATAATTTTTGTTTTTAGTAGCTTTAATAATAATCTTATTCTATCTTTGAAAAGATTATTTACTTTTTAAAGGTAGAATGAAAAGTTAGAATATTTATTAAAAATAAAAATTTTCATGCTACTGCTTGTCAGTTTTTAACTGTATATTGTAAGAAAGAATATTCTTCAGTATTAACTATAGTAAAATATAAAATTTTTACTCTTAATAATAATTTATCTTTTTTTTCTAATTTCAATGAAATAAAATGTTCATATTATAATATCTGATTTTCTTTTTAATAACCAAATTTAATATAAAACACTAATTTACATAAATATGGAAAATTTTCTTGCTATCAGATCATCATCAGCAATATAGAATATTCTATTTTAAGATATAAAATAATTCTTAAATGTTATATTTAGGAATATCAGATTTATTTTAATAAAATATAACTTTTCTGACAATATTAATTACATGCAATAATAAACAAAAATAGTTTATTAATTATGATAAAAACAAGTAACAATAAAAACAAGATGATAAAATTATAAAATTGAACAAAAAAAATAAATTTTAATCAAATCTTAATTTATATATAAAATAACATAAGTTGCTCTGATTTTTTAAACTCATTTATTATTAGTTGTAACATAAAATTTAGATTATCGTTTGTTTTTATATAATTTTTGTAGCAGATATGAATTAAATTTTTTTATTATATACTGAATATATATTTTCAGGCAATAGAAAGAATAGAGTTGTTGATCTTACTATAATTTTTATTTTCATAAAACTATATTTGTAAATCATAACATTTTTGAAATTCTTATTCATATAATTATATTGCAGTGTTGATAATTTTTATATATTATCCTATCTATTTTTCCTAAAATATATATGGATAAGATCACAAATTTTTTATACAAATCTTCAATCATCATTATTAAATAAAAATTTGTTTTGAAAAGCACTTTGTATGTGTGAAATACATAAAATACTATAAAATATCAGATTATCTAATTTGACAGTCCAGAATGTTATCTTAGATACATGTTTTATATTAAATTTGGTTTCGACAATACAAATGGTAAAATATAATGCTGATTTTTATTTATTCTGTTAGGATTCTTTTCAATATTAAAATAATTTTGTTTTAAGTGCATTAATTAAAAACAAAATAGTCCCTACTAATAATTAAATAATAATGCCTAAACAAAAATTTGGTATATATTGAGAATTATATTGTACTAATAGAATTGATACTTTCCATGTTTGCAATTGGCTTGCTATTAATTCTATCAATTATTTGAAATATTAAATGTTTCTTATTATTCTTCATACTGGAAATACAATAAGTGAACTTACATATTATAGAATATTCTTATTATGCATTGTATTTGCTGTCATAGTAAATATTAAGGAACTTTTTTTTTAAATTCAGATTTATTTTCATGTTTGAATCTTGCTGTTAAGAATTTTTATCATTAAGTGATTGAATTCCTAAATTTTCTTAATTTTTTAATTAGGAGTTTAGAATTAATATTACTTGTTTTATATATAGTTTTAAAAAGAAAGAAAAACAAAAGTTTATCTATAGAATGAAATTATCATCATTTTAAAAACATTTAGTATATTATCAAATATTTGTGTGCCTTTGTATATCAGATTTTTTATAATAGAATTAATTTTAATGCAATTCTTAGAATATTCTCTATAATAGTAAATAATCTAAAATTAAGCTTATGAATTATACAGTTATTTCTAATTTTATAGTTATATGAATGAAAGATAAATTATTTGATTTATTTTGACTAATAAAATTGAACATAATCCATAAGAAAAATATTACAGCTAAGAGTTATAGGAAATGTTTGTGTGTAGAAATTTTTAAAAGTGTAAATTATATAAAAATAAATAGACTGTGAAATTATTTACAACTACACAAATATATTTTTCAGAATTATTAACAAAATTCTGATACAATATTTATATTAAAATTTTAATTTGAAAAATACAAATCTTTATTCATCTCTTATTGGATATAATTATAAATAAAACAACTTACCAAATTTAATTCAAAATAAAATGTATATCATATTCATTTTATCTTTCTATCATAATTATGAAATTAGAAATAAATTTTGTAATTTATATTTTTGTGATTATTTTTTTCTTTTTAATGTTTAAAAAAATCTATAGATATTTTTTTTATCAGATATTAATTTTTAAATATTTAAAAAAATAACTTAAAATATTAAATTAAAATATATATTTTAATATAGCATTATGTAAGTAAATTTGGAGAAATTGATATACAAATACTGTGAAGTCTCAATTTAGTGTTCATATATTTCTCATCTTTTTTAAAGAAAATTTTTTTGAATGACACAAAATATCAGTTAGGACAAGATAGCATTAGAGAGAGATGCTCTAATATGGAATTTATATAGTATATCAAATTTGTAATTTAAACAATATATTTGTGTGAGTAATAAATTTTCATTTACATCATCATATTAACTTTTTCTATTCAGAATAGAGTAAGAAATGTATATGAATTAAGTGTTTTTATTAGAATATCATAGCATCTTATATAAATATTATCAAATTTTTGTGAAATTCAGATATTTTATTGGAATTCACTAAAAAAAGGCATATTGAAAAGTATTAAAAAAACAAATATATGAATATTTTTGTCTTACTGATACAAACAATTTTTTCTTATTAATAGTATATCTTGATTTGAATAAAATTCACATATAATATTGGGGATTCAATAGAGAATTAAATCCACTGAAAATGAACAAAATCATCGTATTAATAATAATGAAAAATCACAAGATCATTTCATTGATCTTTATTTAATTTTTATTTGTTGATTGAACAATAAAATGTGAACTAATGATTTCTTCATAAAGCTGCCTCCTTATTTATAAATTTAAATAGAATTATTATTTTTGTATTTTTTAGAATTTTATATCCTGACAAATCTGTGCATTTTCAAACATATTTTTAATCAACTTTTCAGACATTATTATTATTTTTGTCTATAGGATAAAAGTAAATTAAAATTTTTGTTTGGACTAGAATACAGATCATAGCATATAATTATTTGATAAAATATCACAGACAACTCATTACTTCTACATTTCATTTATCCAAATACCTTCTTTATGTTCATTTAATTGAATAAAAATTATTTTTGATTATTTATTTTAGTTGGTATATAAATTTTTCAAATATAAAACCATAATTTAAATAAAAAACTTGGTTAATAAAACTTGGATGTTAATAATGAATGAAAATGTTATGTTATAAGAAAATATATTGATAAGAGTCAGTCAAATTTTATGGAATCAAAATACTTAATTACATATATATACTGTATTTAATATCATGCAACTTTTTATAACATGATGCTTTCATCTTTTGCATATAAATAGAATTTAAGTTCTATCTATTCTGTTCAACAGTTCTTTCCTATAATTGTATATTGAAGGCAATTAAAAGAAGGAAGAGTTAAATAAAATAGCTAGAACTTAAATCTAAAATACTAAAGATAGAATATTAATAAAATTCAAATTTAAAATTTTTATTCAGTTTAAATACAAATTATATATGATTCAACAATTTATATTGGAATAGGATCAAAAATATAATAAGCAATAATTTCGATCATTGTGTATTTTTAAATTTAGAATACAAGTAGTTTTGTTTTAAAAGACAAGCAGGGTTCAAATCAAACCCCATTATAAGTTGAAAATGCCCAAAATTATCAATTGTCCATTAAAAAATATTTATTATACACTACTTTATCATAATAAACTTAATGAAGATAAAAATACAAAAACTAATCACAAAAATAATGCTCTTTGTATATCAGACTATTCTTCATGGATTCATATCCATGTGAAGTGCATTGCATAATCATAGATTTAGTGATTACATCATTGTTGTAAGTATAAATTATAAATGGAGGTTATCATAAGTCAAGAACTACTTATATAATAATTAAAAATGAAAATATGGATATATAACAACTTCAATAAATAACCATTAAAGTATAATTGTAAAATTTTGATTTTTTTTCTTATATTGAATAATCATTATAATTGTATTTCATGTCAAATAATCAAATTTACAATTTTTATTTCAAATTTTTTTATTGCAGTCTTGATCCTTTAAGTAATTATTCCATAATAATAATCATATATTAAATTGCTAATCATAGGAGGTTCCTTATTTACACTATTTCAGAGATGTGGATGCATGTCTTTTTATTTGTTTTGAATATCCATAAAACACAAATAAAAACTTCATTTAAATAATTTAATTTTTTTACAGAAATATCACTTATGATCTTAAATTTTCTTAACTATGCTTAAAATATGCTCATAAACTTCAATTAGCCATTTTGCTTATTAAATATGTGCATTTGTTGATATCCAATATATCAAATGTAAGCATTGTTAGACTTGCACAGTTTTCAAGTTATGTAGAAACTTATATAGATTGGGGCAAATTAACTGCATAAATTGGTTTGTATATATATATTAGAATTCATTACTTTTTTAAAATAAACTTTGATGAATTATTTTCTTAACCAAAGTAAAGCATCAATAATTTATCATCTCAACAGCTAGTTATATATGCATATGTATACATATTCACATTCTTTGTTGTTTGCCCTTTATTTTATTTTTCTTCTATCTTTATTAGTACTGACAAAAGCTCTACACAAAATTCTGGACAAGTATTTCTGTCCATACTGTCTATTCAGACCATTTTCAGATATTTGATAAGCCTAATAATAATTATATTTTATTAAATCTTTTCTATATTGCTAATTTTCATAAAAAAACTAAATTATAATAATAATATTTTTCAATTAAAATTTTTTTAGAAAATATTAAATTGAGATTTCATTGTATTTATAATGAATACATATATAATTTAGAATATTTTAAAATATTTGTTGAAAAACTTGATGGTAAACAATGTTTTCATGTTGAATTGATATATTTTTAAATTATTATTTATTTACTAA
This sequence comes from Androctonus mauritanicus, assembly GCA_011317285.2. Lineage (NCBI taxonomy): Eukaryota > Metazoa > Arthropoda > Arachnida > Scorpiones > Buthidae > Androctonus > Androctonus mauritanicus. The sequence continues at coordinate 12,949 of WUQG02410398.1, forward strand.
ACTTGTATTATTATAATAGTAATGTCAAATCTTATATTACAACTTAACTGAAATTTCAAATCTCCTAGTTATGTTAATATGTCTGTATTTCACTATACAGTTTTTATGAATGAATTAATTATAAGTCATTAATGAAAGTAGATTATTGATGTCATTTCTTAAAAACTTAGTAAAATTATGTCAAAAATAAGATTACATCATAAAAAAGATTAAAAATACTCTAATTTTTGTACTTATATTATATGTCAGTTACAACTAAAATTTTGTAAGTAAATTCAAGATCTTGAGTACTTTAATGATTTTTTTTTATTATTGAATATATATGTTATCACTGGAAGATTTGAATAAATGCAAATTTTATTATCTGCTGATCATTAAAGAATAAAAAAAATTTGTCCAAAAGAAAAATATATTAATATTGGGGAAAATTTTTGCACAGAAGAATTTCTAAAACATCTATAGTATTTACTATGAAATGCCAAAAATTAAATATTTATATAAAAAATGCATTAATGAAAAATAACTGTGAGGAAAAGACTTGTTGTCTCCCGATTGTAATGTAATTCTTAAATATATAAATGTGAATACAAATGTTCAAATTATTTATTTTATTCTTGTGGTTTTCAGAATATGATTAAAGATTTTTTAAATATAAATGAAAATCACATAACAAAAATCCACATCCATTTTATACATGAATTTATTTTGTTTGTAAGTAAACTGCAATTTTTGTATCACTATTGAAATGATGGAAAATATCTTTAAAAATGGCATTTTGATGTGAATATGAAAAAAAAAAGTTTTATTAAAAACTTGAAAGTGTATTCTCTGTAAAATTCAGCCCATATTAAAAAAAAATCTATTGACAACAAATTGAGTCTCATTTAATTGTGAGTTTTCAAATAAGGAATGCAAAATTAATAAAATTAGTTTTTAAAAATAATATTTTTATTCTAAAAACAGTAAATATTTTTTTATCAATAATATATGAAAAACTAAGCTATTTATAGCAATTAAAGTAAAACAAAACAAAAAAAAGCAGTTCCAGTAAGAATTAAAATTGCTTATTTTCCAAAGATATCATTTACCCAGGGTGGTCATAAATTTCCACACACAAGGTTTGTTACATAACTTTTTTATTTAAGAATAAATTTAATAATTCTTTAGAATGTTAAAAACATGTATATAAATTAAAAATAGGCTACTCAGAGGTACTCCCTTTTGCTTTGATATAGTTGCATAATTTCTGTGGCCATTTGTCTATTGCTTTACAGAAATTATCTAAAGAAAATTTCTTCCATTTCTGGAGAAGGGCTTTCTTCAGATTATCGACACTGCATGGTGTTGATATGATTAAAAATTCAAACATAACTGGTCCTTCCCACTGTTGACCAAAGTTCCAGTCAGTGTTCAGTGGCTTTGCAATCCGTTCTAGAATTCCTTCCATGTAGTTCTTTGTATTCACTTTCACACCAATGGCATAAAGTGACAATTTTGACTTTCAATACCAATTGATTCCACACCACGTCATCACTGAAACTGGCTTCTGTGTCCTGGTACTTTTTTCAAGCCTCTGGGATATCTTGATTTAGTGTAAATGCGATCATTTTGCTTATTAAACTTTAGCTCAACAGTGAAGATTTTCTCGTCAATGAAAAAAATGTTTTTGTAGCTGTCACCAGCATACCGTTTCAATAATGCTGGACTTCTCTTGACTTGATTCTTATTTTGCTGAAAACGTATAAAATGGCATGTCCCTCATTTTAAGATTTAAGGTCTTGTTTTAGAGCCATCCGAACTGTTGATCTTGACATGTTCATTTACAGAGCCAATTTCTTTTGGTTGTGGCAAGAATTTTATCAAATTCGTGCATATAGAACATTAGTTGGCTTTGGCGTTCTTTTCAGTTCTATAGAGGCAGGCAGTGTTAGTGACCGGATTTTTTCCTGTCCGCACTCTCCGGCCTGGTGATCCCCGTCCTTCACCATCTGGTCTCCACATGTGTAAATGAAGTTCGTGATTGGAATTCGTCCCCCGTCCCTCAGTAATCTCACTGATTGTTTTTTGCTATTTTACGCGCTTTTCAAAAAAAATTCAAAAGTTAGTTGAGGACAAACAGCGGGGTCTCTATCTTATAAGCTTCTATTTCCTTAGAAAGCAGCTGCCTGCCTTTATATACCATCCCTTCCAATTTCCGTGATTTTAACACTTTAAAAATTTCGTATGGTTTCTTTCTTTCTTACTAAATGTTCTGCAAAATTGCATTCCGACAAGATTATTTTCGCGACATTTTTGTTCTGTTGAAGATTCTGGAAAAAACTTATTTACAAGGAGATAATATAGCAACGAAGTTACGTGCATGTACGGCTTTCGTATATTCTATTCTGGTAATATTTAGAGTTATTTGAATTTTGTGCAAGAATTTGACCACATTAGGTATTTTTCAGTTTTTAGCATTTGGAATCCGTTAGTTTTGAATGTCCAGTTTTGACTTTAATTAGCATAGATGTCACGATTGCGAAACACATCATCGTGACATCGTAAATTATCGGAGTTGGTGGTATCAGTTAGATCAATTAAGCCTTGTTACATCTAATCTGTTTAGTTACCACTACACATTAAAACTTAGCGCCATCTATTGGCAATAATATAAGCTAAAAGTTTGATAATGAAATTCTATCCTGTAGGATTAAATGTTCCTATAGGATTAAAGAATTCGACGTCGAGATATCCTTAATGGCAGAACATCACTGTCGAATTTCATGAAAATATTAATTCGAAAGTTGAGCGGCGTAGTAACGTGTTACCGTTGGCATGCTATGCTAGACTGGTTTGCGTCCCGGGTCCGGCTTCTGAAAACTTTTTTCGAAATTCCAGACACTCCCCGGCCTGGTGATCCCCGTCCTTCACCATCTGGTCTCCACATGTGTAAATGAAGCTCATGATTGGAATTCGCCCCTCCCCGTCCCTCAGTAATCTCACTGATTGTTTTTTGCTATTTTACGCGCTTTTCAAAAAAAAAAAATTCGAAAGTTAGAGACCCTGCTGTTTGTCCTCAACTATCTTATAAGCTTCTATTTCTTTAGAAAGCAGGCTAAAAATGCAAGCCAAACGAACTAAGGATGTCTTTTTTTTTCTATTTCCTCAATAGTTAATGTTTGTATTATGCCATAGAATAATCAAAATAAAAGGTATACGATGTAAACAGTTTTCTGTTTTAACAAATAGTGCCACAATTTTATAAAATTTACTAATTATAAACTATTTTATAATTTTATTCGGTAGAAGTTACAAACATTCCTCATTGTCGGCCGGATTGGCCGCGTGGAAACGCTTCGGCTTTCCACTCTGGAGGACCCGGGTTCGAGTCTCGGGTC
>WUQG02410409.1:0-16323 GCA_011317285.2 Androctonus mauritanicus
AAGTAAAGAAAGTACAAAAAGGAGCATCATTACACGTTTCATTGTAAAAAGAAATATATATATATATTAATTAAAATGAAGATAAAACTTTTAAACATTCATGCTGGTGCATGTAAACTTATACAAAAAAAAAAGCATGCAGGCACATGCAACAACTACAAGAAAAAATTTATATAAATGCTAGCTGTCTGGGATGGCTTAAAACTTATTTTATCCTGACTATGAAACAATTATATATAATGTTTTTAATTAAAAGGATTTTACAATTAAAAAATTTACAGTTATATTCAGTTTATTTCTTTTACAATTGCATTATTGATTTTTGTTTAAAATAATAATTATTATTATTAATAATTATTATTATGCTAACAAATGATAAATGACTTTTTTGGAACCTGGTTCCAGTTTGCTTTTGCTGAGTTGAATAAAAATAATTTCAGAATTTTATATAATAATAAATAATAATAATCAAATGCTTGTCAGTAATGTTTTTATTGAAATTGGAAGCATTATTCTTATATTGGATTTAATCCAAATTTATATTTGTGAACAAGGAAATTCAACTGCTTTAGTGATATTGGAACTATCAGATATAAAAATCTGCATATCAGACGTTTGTGTTTAGAGAAAGGAACATTTTGTTTTAAAGTCATTTATTCCTTTTTTTCCTCAAATAAAGATATAATAGAATATCTTTATATGAAACGAATGTGTGTAGACAAAACAATCTTTTTTAATTAGCATTTATTTAAAATGTTTATTGACATGAAAGATGAATATTTTGATCACAATATTATACAGTATACACACACATAATTTTATCAATATATATAAGAATGTTTTAAGATTTATTATAGCTCTTAATTGCTGATTACTTTTATTTTTTTTTTCATTATTTGTGTTTGTACTGAAATTATTTCAGATTAAAAAAAAATGTGAAAACAGTATTGTAAATTCTTTACATAAGAATAAAAATAATTTCAGAATTCTGATATTGTTATATGCATAATATTTCTGAAGCAGTAATCATAAAAATGTATTAAAATTTTTAATATTAAGTTTAAACCTATACATATCATAAATGGTAACTGATTTTACTGAAACGGAATATAAATAGCAAAAATCAAATTCTTCAATTAATGGCCCAGGATTCTGATTGTCATAACCAAAGAATTGTATAACTAACTAAGATTTTGTAAAATAAAAGTAGATTTTTCGCTTTAGGAAAGTTTTCTTGCCAAATTATTTCCCATTGTAATTTGATCTTTTTATGCTGATGTCCTTCATTTATTTATGTCGAAATTTGTAGAAGAAAAAAAATATATATATCGTAAAGGTATAATTTAATGTTTAAATAACTTTATTAGAATCCGATTTTAATGTAGCAGTTTTTTAAACTTAAATTTCGAAATCTGCTAGGGAATTTATTAATGAATATTTATAAATATTCTTAGTTTCGCAATAGAAATGCCGATGTTTAGCAATCAGAGTTGGCGAAAGGCTAATATATTAGTTTTACATTATTTTTAGCCGTATATGAAATATTTTTCGTGAAAAAAAATTACTAGTTAGAAAATACGTAAAAGTAAAAGTAGCCATATTGATTCGAAATTCCCTTATAAAATGCAAATTAGCGCATTTATATAAACATTTTCGTTGAATTTTAATACAAAATGTGTGGAAAAACTAGTAGCTAATATAAATTTATAATGAAGTTCCATACATTTAAAACTTTTTTTTTTTTTAATTCAAACATTTCGTGTTTTGAAAGCAAATTCGCATGATAATGATATTCCGAATTTCGTTTTCCGCATACCGTATTTTCTAAGAAAGTTTTGCAATATTTCGTTGTTTTTTCTTAAATAAAAAATTTTATAGTGCGTTTAACATTTAAAAACGAAAACTGGATATATAAAATTCATCAATTTTAATGAGCAATACGCAAGTTGAACTAAAATTAGCCGGTTTTGGTTGCAGATGCCAATTTTATTATATATATATGACCTGTTACTATATTAAATTACGTAATTTAAACATTTTCTTCTTTTGTTAGCAATCTTATTACTATTGCAAGTTCCTATCGAAAAAATTAATAAAAATTTCACAAAATACTAAAAAGTTTAATTATGGTTATACACGTCTAGTTCAGCGGCAATTTTGGAATGATATCGAGGATTGTATTCTCTATAGTTAAGTTTGGACCCGAAGAACGCAACTTTCAGATTAATTTTGAATGTCTTGATAATTTCGTTTTAATATTAAAAATGAAGGGAAATATCAAATTTAATAAATGATAAAATACGATAGTCAAAGTAATGCATAAATGAATTTAAATTTTAGAGGAATTTTTAGATGGACCAACGATATTAACTTGCAAGGTGATTAATTTGAGATGGACGTGAAATCATTTATAAATTGATATATAATATAAATACATTCACGAAATATTTTAATCGTTCCGGTATAGATATTTTTAGCTTTTAATAATAATAAATTTATAAAAGAATTAAGCATCGATGGAAATAAGTAATATTAAAAAAATATTTCCTATTTTAGTCACAAGAGGGCAATTTCATTGATCTAAATTTGTTATCAATTTCGTCTGTTCAAGAAAGATCTTTTGGTGCGTTTATGAACTCTCTCTAATTCGTTTTTTTTTAAATATAAAATTTAATACAATTAATATAAATTTCGTAAATAATTAAAAATATTTATATACAATACAATAATTTAAATATACAGTTCTGTAATTTTATGAAGGAAGAAGAAAATTATTATAACCGTCTTTAAAAATTAAATTTATTTGCTTAAAAAATTAATATTCATTATTTAATTTTGCGCTTTTTATACATGCAGAAATTGATTTTGGATATATAAATTCGATTGTAACGAATCCGTTTTTTTTTCTTTGCGATTTTTTATTAGAAAAAAATCCAGGGTTAAAGTTCGAATTTAGTTATCATCGCTAGTTAACGACCCTAAGAATATTTACTGACGACCCACGCTTTAATATCCACAAGACAATTACGTCGTGTAGAAATTATAGCCATTAACATTTATTCTTTGTTTCCGGTATTAATGTCGAACATTGCGTGGGCGGCCCCCCGACCGTGTCTCCCTCCGGTGGTCGTTTCTCGCATCAAATCCTTGACCTTGAGCGTGGAAAGAGCATTTCCGATGCACGATCGATGCACAGTTGGAAACAGTGGGGTAAGCTACATTTTGCACAACGGTTTGTCGCTATAAAACTAACCCAATATCGATAAACTGTGATTTGTTCTGTTTTTAATACAAGTAACTGCTAAATGTAACGAATTACGATCGAAATAATATCGATACGCTCGCGTGTGATAGTAAACAACGTGATATGCTTTCTCTAAAAAAAATAATAATGCAATATATGTGTATATATGCGAAATTAACATATTAATGTTATATAACGTCTTGATAAATATTATTCGTATAAACAAGGAAACTCACCACCTGTACAGAAAGCTAAACATAAACATGACGTAATTATCGCGAAATAGTGTTTTTCCTTGCTGAAGACGATCACCTTGGGCAATATCACTAAGGCATATACTGAGAATTGAATACTTTATATATAATACGTTTATATATATATATATATATATAGAAAAATTCAATTGAATTAAATAGGATTCAGAGATCTACTGAGAATTCATTTACTTAACATATTAAAAAAAATTTTTTTTTGTCATACTGACGTAAATACGTGTCTTTCTATATATGATTCACTAAATAATTGATTTTATTTGTATTTTTTAAGTTAAATTTTCGAACACTGGAATTTATTATATGCGAAATTTTCTATCGAAAGTTGTTTGCGTACAAATTATTATGGGGGATTTAGCGTAACAAATTTTCGATTATGGTGGGGTTAGTCTTCAAGATGGATTCGTCAAGCATCGAGAACTTTACTCCGTTGGAGATTAATTTGGTCGCAGTTTACAACGCCGGCGATCTTAATTGTCTTTTCAAAAATTAATCAAGCAACGGGTCAATTCCTGGAGAAGTTAAAGAGACTTTCACTTCTCACGATCCTTGCACAGAAGGGTTGACAGTTGTGGGTGTGGTCGCCATATGAGTCATCGCACGCTGCTACGACCTTACCTCCTCAGATCGATAGGTGAAAGTATGGTCGACATAGTTAGAAAACCGCAGTCAATTGATGTTAGATAAGATTTATCTGATGATTAAGCCAGTTAACCCTTTTATCTCAATTTTTCTTAATCTGTGTTTGTCTAGAACGTAATTACATTCATAATCGAATATTCCACGCTCTAGATGTAATTAATATATATTACTAGCTAGCCAAATGGCATAATTAAATTCGTGTCACTAATATCGTCAAAAATACCTTAATTTTTTGTTGTTATTTTATTTTTCTATCATAAAAACCCCTGAGTATCTTCCACTTTGTAATACTTGACTGTAATGCGGAGTAAACACACTCGAGGGGCGCTTTGATTAAAATTGACCAGTTTTTTTGCTTCGCGAAATATTATGTTACTTTAAAACGTTTAAAAATAAATAATATGCAAAAGTTAATAAAAAATTTAATACAATTTATTCAATTTTGCTATCGTATCGGATACATTAAAAAAATTATGCAAGGTGCCGTTTGCGGAAACATTATTCTAGTTATTATCAATGTCATTTTGTTTTGATAAACAGAACGAGCACGTATAAATATTGATCGGTGATGCTTGTTTTTGGAAAATGTCAAGATCGATAGAGAAGTTGAAGGATCGTTAGGAAGTCTCCCAATCTCTATATACTTAATGAGGTAAGAGAAAAATTGAGCTTCCGATCTTAGATAGAAAAATTCGCTAAAGGATAAGAAAAGATATCTATATAGTTCTTTTTTTGTTTGTTTTTCTGGTCGCCATATCTGGTAAATGTTGCATCATCACAATTTTTTTTTTCTAGAATCGGGAGGCACTCCAGATTAAAAATGATTTTTCTTGAAGTAAAAAAAAAAAAAAAAAAACGATTATATGTTTTCGAATTTATTGCTTTTTAATTGTTTTTTGATGTCGTAAAGATCAACGGAGGCAGAAACAAGATGATAAAATCGATCAGTTTTTTCGTAATCAAATCACTGACAGGAAATAAAATAAAAATTCTCATTCTTGAGATTAAATAGGCGTAAAATTGATTTTTATCTAGTTTTTTTTTCCTACTGCAGTTAATTCTGGTTAAAAAAAAAAAACATGGCGTGCAGAAATGTCGGTATTGTATATTGTTTTTGAGTATCTACACAAGAATATTTTTGAAGGTTTGTGTACTTTGACACGCATATTTCTAGTCCCTTTGTATAAACAATATTCTCTATTTGACAGTTTGCTATTTTACTGTTTTTTTTCTGACATCAGCACAATCCTTGGAATCCATATTAATGCTAACTTATTCTATCTGAATATCATACGATAAAATAAAAAATAAAAGGTGAAAAGGAGTCGTGTAACAGATATTGAAGCGAATAAATTATACAACTAATTTGTTGTTACTCATTTTAAATTACACGCGGGCGTGTGGAGAAATAAATTTATTTATTGGCGATGTCGAAAAGCTTAGCCTTGGATAAAACAAGAACAAAAAAAAAACAACGTAATGAATCATACTGAGCCGTAAAGTAGTAGTCGCTCATAAGTAGCACGATAAAAATCTATAAAGGATAGTTTACGACGTTCGAAAAACACTTTGCGAATTAAACTGTTTGATTAGTTTGCCGTCGGCGTTTACGAGTGACGTATATAATAGGCGCCATTTTACGCCATCGTCGAAGTATGCGCTTGACCCCTTAGTTGGGATAAAAAAAAATAATCAAAAAAATAGAGGGAGTACATCAGAATTTCATTACTCGAATGCCGACGAATATATCACCCACGACGCATGCGCAGTATGACCACATGGCGATCACCTCCCTACTCGGAATGTTGACAACAGTTAAGACATCCTAGACGCCTTGTAGTCTATTTTGGGTTGTTGACATTCTCCACGCTACATTAGTTAATTGAATAATGTCTTGCTGATCCGAATCGATGAGACGCGTTATGAATGCTACAACAGTAAGTAAGTCAACCGTTTTTTTCTTCATAATCATTCAATCGACATTAATCGATGTATTGAATGGCGATGCTTGCTATCGGTTTTAATCGATTTTTGTTCGTTATGGTTTCGTTGATGTTAAATCTGTAATGTATTGTAAATAAACTAAGCTATAAGGCTAATGTACTCGTTTATGAATGATTATTTTGAATTAAAATGATAACTTTTATTTTATAACGTTCTTCATATTAACTGATATCATAAAATTTGTTTTTAACGTTCCTGATAAGTTTTATAGTTTCTGTAATATGAAATTTTGGTCGATTTCTATACACTGTTCTTGTCTGTCATTTTGTTTTACATGACTGAATGTTTTTGTAACTCCATTCTCATTTACAAATTATCTGTTGAGTTTGAATATATTTTCACAAGTTCTATTTATTTTCAGATAAATGAAGAAGTGAACACTCCAAAACTGTATTTATTTTCACATAATTTGCTGATCAGCATTGACAACAAATGTTATCTTTCCGGCTTGTGTCTTGTAGAGCACTGAAATTACCGTCATGAGATGCAAATATTTTGAAATTTGGCCACGTCTAAAATGGATATAAACATTTATTTAGTGTTAGAAAAGAAAATGTTAACATTGGCACTTTATTCTATTTATGTATCTTGCTGATCTTTTCTCTGTGGCAATTCTTGGCTTTGATAGTTTGGTTTGATCATCTTGTTATTCTGCTATTATAAAGCTAGACATTTAGGGTGAGTATAAACTTTTTATTTTATAAAATATATTCTATTACCATTGAATTACTTTATTAACATTGTTAATATTTTTAATTTACATGCTCTATTTTTTGTTAGTTCATTAGTATGTTTATTTTCATAGATAAATTTAACTCATAATGATATTTTAAAAAATTCTTTTCTGACATCAGATATGCTTGTCTTGTTAGTTTAGCATTTTTGTTTATTTGTTTAACAGAGAATATTCTGAAAGAATAGTATTGTATAAAGTAAAAATCATAAAATATTTGAGAGAGTAGTCAGAATTTCTGATCAACAGATTTTTGATAATTTAAATCCATCAGAGCATGCAGATTACAGGAAATAGTCATTTCCTGTAGTTTCTGTATCAGTGCCTTTGAAATTTCTTTATTTCTGTTTGATTTGTCTTATTTGATTAAAAAATTATTTAATTATCAAGATTTGTTATTTCCATATATTAATTTTACAATAAATAAAATATTTTAAAATATTTTATTTAAATATAAAAAGTATTAATTCAATAAAATTTGAAAAATATATTATTAATCATTTAATATATATTGCTATCTTTAATATTACAACACACTGTTATAAATATTTAGTTTCTCATAATTATATATTTATGAAATTACTTTTTATATTAAAAATTTCATGAATATTCATCATTAAACTAAAAAATTTGGTGTAACAACTTTATTTTTAAATAAAATATAATTTTATATTATATAATAATAAACCCTCATTAATCTGGTTACAGTTAATCTGGATCAAAATATAAAAGATGAAAAATTCTTTGCAGAAGAGATTATAACTTTTGGGTCTTCTCAATGAATAAATATATTATCTTTTTATATTTTTTAAATAAAAGCTCTTCACTGATATTTATTTTCATCAGTATTTTTCATTTATTTTTGTTATAAGTATTTTTATCTTTTAGGGCTATCTTTTGCTTCACTAGTCCAGAATCCTGCTTAATATGGATAATCTCTTTCCAATTAATTTGGATTATATATATGTAATCCTTCTTTAATATTTTTGTCTTTTCTGAAACTCGAATAGTTAAACATTTAAAATTCTTATGATAAAATATTAAATAATCAAAGTAGTAATTATTTTTGTACTTATTATATTTTGATACTTCAGACAAAACTGCCAATTATTATGTCATAAATTGATTTATGCATATAACACTAATTTCTTGAAATATTCTAATATGCTTATTAATATTTATTCATATTAATTTTTGGATTTTATATTACATTTTAATGAAGTTAATTAATATATGTTTAAATAATAATAATAATATGCAAAGTTTTTAAATAATATATGCAAAGTTCAGTAAACTAGTCAGCATAAGACATAAACAGTATTATAAAGAAAACTCATTTTAACTTTTTCATATCTAAAATTATATACTGTTTTTCATAAGCTAAATAGAAACAAAACAGATTTTATATGGCTTGAATTGAATTAGATTATATAATATTACATAATCAATATTTTAATTCTATTTTTGGATTTTAATAATTGAATTTTATGACAGAAACATGCATTAAAGTTATTGATTATTATATTACTTAAGAAATCAAAATATATATTAAATTTTATTAAAAATTAATCTTGTATGATTTTTATTTTTAATATACATTACATATGAAGTTTAAATTTTATAATTGTTTTTTAAATTTATATATTACATTAGCAATTTTGTAAAGCTTATAATAAAGAATAAATTATATCAAAAGTTTTTCATTTTTAAATTCACATCAAATTAATTCAATACAATTTTTATAGAATTTGTGAATAATAAAATATGATTACAAATAAAAAGTTTTGCTGTTAAAATGTATAAACAAAAACATGTAATAAATTGTTGTTTCACAAAATGTTTGTAATTGTATCATATAGATTCCAATGGCAATTGGTTAACATTGAAGTTAATGTAGCTTGATACTATTATATATGTTCATTGACACTATACTATACTGAACAATTGATAGATTAGTATAATATATAGATACATAATCTAACAAATTTTTGATTTGTTGGGCAAATTATTATTTACTTGTTTAATTTCATTAATTATTTTGTTATATATACAGTATATATATTTATATATATCAAATTATTTTATTCATATTATTAAGTGATTTTAATAAAATTATTTTAAATTATGTTCATAAATAATAATTAATCATATATTTTATTTTTAAATAAAATACAGTATTTAAATTAATTTATATAAAAATAATATGTAACATATTAGTAAAAATTTTTCTTTGTTGCATTCCTTTTTTTCTATATATTTTTAAATAAATAAAATCATGTTTAAAGAATTTGTGATATGTGAAGCAACTAGTAGTTTTTGGAAAGACTAATAATAATCATTAAGACATTACTTCTGAGCTTAAAGCTTATTATTTAATCATTTATTGAGGTACAGAAGAATATGTTAATATTCAATGTTTAAATTAAAAAAAAGCTTTTTTATATTTTGCCCAAATAGTTTTTAGAATGATGTAAGATGATTTGCTAATGTTTATAAATACAGAATAAAAAATATTAATAAAAGTTTAAATAAAACAAGAAGGATTTGACATATATAAACAAAATTAGTTATGCAATCAGTCAAAAAGAAAATTTATTGCATTGGGTGTGGTTTACATTTAATAATAATCAAAAGAATTCATTGACCCAATTTTTTGCATGTCAAAATTTTTCAAAAGAATCTACAACTCTTATTAATATTTGCTAAATTAAATTTTTATTAAAGACAAAATTTTATTATTTGTTTTTGAACTGCATTTTTTATAATGATATATGCTTGTTTGTTCATAATTAAAAAAATAATATGATGAATTTGTTAATAAACTAAAAATAAAATGAAAAGTTATTTGGAGAGAATAAATGTCATTATTAAAGAGTTGTACTATAATTAAACATCATCAGTATATTTTTTAATTAATTTATTGATAATTATTTTCTATAAATTAATGAAATTTTTAGAGTTTAATTAATATAAATTATAAATGTTATTTTCTAATAAAATTATAAACCAAATTTTGATATGATTAGAATTTACAGGATTTAATACAATAATTTTTTGTATTAAATTCTGAAAATTATAAAATATTGTATATTTGCATTTTGAAAAGAAAAATTTAATATTTTTGTTTTTTCTTCCAAAATCTGAAAATACAGTAGTTATAATGATAATAATAATCATTATAAATACTATAATGTATTTATAATTATTATTATCATCATTATGCTAATTACTTTTTAAGTAAATTCATTTTAATTATTAAATTCTCTTTTTCTTATTATTAAGCAAAATCAGCATTTTAAACAAGATTATTTGCATTTTTAATTGTGTAAAGAAATAGAAAATAATAGTTGAATTAATAATATATATTTATTCTTAAATAATAAAATATCATTGAAATTAAACATTACAATATCATATTATCAGTAGCTATATATAATGTATAATATTCCTGTATAATCTTTGTTTACAAACTATTCTTGATTTCAGTCCAATTGTATTAGAATTCTCAGTTGAAATTTTGGCAAATGTCCTGATTTTCAATTTTTTTTTTTAAATAAATGATACATAAATGACTGTAAACATCATTTTTGATATACTTCTCAGGATATTTGTTGAAAAGAATTCTGCCAACAAAATTATTTTGTCACATTAATCTAAACACTTTTGTAGAAAAGCAGAATTATAATAGATATAATAATAACATTTGTTACATCTAACTCCTTTCAAATAGAACATTTCTTATTCAAAATGCTGATCAACATGTGAGATAACAAGTGATGATCTAATTTTTTAATAATCTCATCATCAGTTTTATTATTTCTTCTTAGTTGCATATTTTCAGTTTAAAACATAATTAAAATTTGAATTTTATCCTAATGGTTTTGACTTATTTTGTTAGTTATATCTCCTGAATATCAGAAAATGTTTAAAGAGAAAAATTAAATATTAAAGGCAAATGCCTTTAATATTTAATTTTTCCCTTTAAACATTTGAAATTTAATTACCAAATATTTAGTCATTTTCTTATTTATTTAAATCTATATGAATATTTTCATTTCTCTGAAATTTTATAAGACTATTTGTGACTTTGATTTTTAAATATAAATAAAATATATTTATGTTTTAATTGTTTTATTTGAAGAAAATATTTAAGTTAATTTTTATATGATATAGTTATGCTTAAATGATTAATGCAATTCTGTTCTTATAAAACTGCTTTTGATTGATATTCTATTATTGAGTGATCAGACATAACTAGTTTCCAGAATTGTCAAGGTTTTTATGAATCTGTATCTTCATTCAGCATTTACCTAATTTTGTGCTTACTCAGAGATATCATATTATTTGCTTGTATACTTATCAGTTTGTATTTTACCAGTTATCTATAATATGTAGGTATTTTAAAAATTACTGTTATTTGCTGATATTTAATATTTTAATATTTAAAATATAAAATATCAGCAAATATTATATTTAATGTTTTTTTAATATTTTGATGTGACTCTAACTGCAAGCATAATTTTTTATCTCTATGGATCAGATAAAAAAGAATTTTAAATATAACCATTTTAATGCATAATCTTGCTTTAGAATAGTTATATTTAAGTAACTCAAAAATAATTGGTATTTCTTGATCATATTATGTAGAATGCTGTCATATTCTCCTTGAAATTATTTACAAAAATGATATATGTAAGAATTACAAGTATAATAGATAATACATTTTCTTTTGGTGAGGCATTCTGGTTTGCCTTTTCCAAAATCAGATCACTTTATTCTATCATAAATTTAGAGAAAAGAGAATGACTTATTATTATTTGCTAGAAGAATAATCTTTTTAATTGATTTTTATATTATCTGTAATTATAAAATTTATCATTGAAAATTATCATTTAAGAAATATGATAATATTCCTTATTTATATTATATTATAATTCCTTTTATAAAAGAAATATAATATAAATAAGGAATATTATCATATTCCTTAAATGATAATATTCAATGATAACTTTTTTTATTTAGTAACATTTAAATTTAAAACAGTTTTTTTAAATTAAGAATTTAATTTTTCAAAATAGTGTTAAGATTGCTTGTTATTGTCTATAAATGCAGAATTATTACAATTACAATTTATCATACTAAACAAAAATAAAGGAGAGCAGAATTGTAAAAAAAAATTAAATTTTTCTTAATTGCATAAAAATTATATAAGAAATAATAAATATAATTTAATTAAAATCATTGCTTCTAATAAAATTAATAAATATATTTAGTTAATTAAATATATTAATTTAATCATTGTATTATTTTAATTTATTGCAATATGATTTTATAAATAAATTATTAACAAGAATTGTTTTAAAATATAATCTTAAAAAGTAAATCAATAAATTACTATATATTTACTACTTAAATGCATAATAATCTATTGATTTGCCAGTATCCACTAGTTTAAGCATGACAATTATTAGATCATAGTTTGTTGCTATCTATAAAATCATATTTTTGTTTACAAATCTGTCATATTATTTATTGCCATGTTAGACTGTTTTATTTAAAAACAAAATATCTGAATACTTTCCATAAATCAAAATATTTATTTGTGTGTTAAATTTAGCATCTGTTCTTTATAAGATGATTGAATTTTTTTAATTTAAAACTTACTGCTCAAAGGCATCTTACTAAGTTTTATGTAAATATTAAAAAATTGATACATTTTATGTAACAATAAAAGATAGAAATTTATTTACTATATATATATATATATATATAAATAAAAATATTACTACATTTTATACATGTAATTTGTGCAATAGGAACTATATATATAAATTTTTTTTATGATTCTATGAATTTTTAATTAATGAGAAAGTTCTATTAATTGAAACTATTTTAATCATCAAAAACACTAAATAAAAAGCAATACATAAGTACTATAAAAGGAGATAACTTTTTTATTCTTCTGCTTTTAAATATAGTTATTCCAAATTTAATAAGATAATCACTAGCTAAAATTTAACAAAATATTAAAAATGATTTTTATTTAAAAGATAAAATCGTTTAAATAAAAAACTTTTTTTTGGATATTCATTATTTTTGATATAATTTCAAGAATTCTTTTCTAATCATAAAATTATTATATTATCTTATTAGCTTGGAAAAAATCTTGCCATAAAAATTTCTGAGAAAGATAATTTTGCTAATAGACTTATAATATTGACTAAATGTATCATACATTTCTATTAAATTGATGATTTATTTTTTAAATTAAATTTATTATTCAAATAAAATAAATTAAAATTACTAAGTTTGTAGACATTCTGCTGTTTTGTAAGAGTAAGAAACAAAACTGTCCATCATTAAGTATAGAAATACTTTATTACAGAATTATAGAATACTTTCTTAAAATCCTAGTAAATCCAGAATTTTATTTAATAACAATAAATTATATGTTTTAACTGCCTTAAAATTTTATATAGATTTTTCAAATTACTTTATTTCCAATTTTTTATGATATTAATTTTCATTGATTATAAGACTTCATATAAATTTTGTGTACCGTGATATTTTAATTCTAAATTTGATCTATTTTGCAATTCTACTGTTATAATGATTTTTCAAGACAGGTATGAAATAATGTGAATCTTAGCTATGATTCCATTTATCAGTTCTATAAATACAGTCATGTCCCATTTAATATTACTATAAACTGCGTTGATTTGTTATAGTACTGAACTCACCTTGAAGAAGCCATCAAAGATTGACTCAAGTCAGTCTTTGATGTCTTCTTCAAGATAGGTCAAGTTATGGCACATTCTCCATCTGTGAAAGATGAGACACAGTTTGACCCATCTTTTTGTTAGTAACTCAAATTTTTCTCCCAATACTTGCCAAGTTTGCCATTTTTAGTATTGCCTTTTGGACTGATAAATATATTAATTAAATCTACTTATTTTTCTTAATTATTGATTTGATAATACAAAATGTATTTATGAAATCATGCTTATTATCTGTATTATTATTAATAAATTATCTCACTAATCCTTAATATGTTGATGATTGTAAATAATGATTTACAATGTCAGAAATATATTTTATTTCATACTAAGCTATATTGTCATCATATTGATTCATTTAGCATATATGTTTTCAGGAACATATCCCAGCATTAAACAGAGTATGCATTTATTATATGATTGCTAATTTCAGATAATAATATAATTTCCTACATCATTAAACTCTATTAGCATTGAATAGAAACTATTAGTGAATCTTACAACATTTACATGAATTTTAAACTAATAAATATATTATGTATACCATGTTGTAACAGTTAATTAAAGAATTTCATAATATTCAAAAACTAGCATTTAATTTTTTTAAATAACGTGTAAAATTGAAGTGTTTTGTAATCACAATGTGCTATCAAAATAGTAAGATAAAGAATGTAGGCAGTTTATAAAAAATAAAAACAAATATGCTTAAGATAAAAAATAAAATATCTAGATAAAATGATTAGTCTAGGTGTGTACAGTTTTAAGTTTAAAGGTTAATATGAAATATAAATGTAAAGTAAAATATAATTTAAATATGATAAATTATATGTTTTAAGATTCATTTAAAAAATATATTATTTAGCATGTAGATTAAATATGTTAAGTTTCATATTCTATATTAATAATAAGCACCAAACATAGTCAATCTACTAGGCTAAGTGAAGTTTAATTTATGTTACCAATTAGATTGGCTGTAATTTAATACATACTATATCTTGTTAAAAAATTATTTTATCTAACGATAAAAATTAGTTTCTCATAAAATTATAAAATAAATATTAATCATAATAATAAATATATTTTTAGAATTTAAAAAAAAAAGAAAACAGCTTAGGAATTTTCTTTTTTGAGTATTTCAACAATTTTAGTATGTCTCATTTTAAACATGTTTATAATAAAGATCAAATTTACAAGAAAGTTTATCTCAGAAATTAATTTCTTGGCAGCAAATTTTTTCCTTGTTTTATAGCAACATATATAATTATGTATGAAGATAATTATAGAGAGAAAGCAAGCATAAAAAATTTATTTATTGTATTTTTTGAGGGCATGATATATAAAACTTGTAGTAGATAAAATTAACAGCAAATATTTGAGAATATTATATTCTAATTTTATTTATTTAATTATATTTTTATAATAATGATCATATCATATATATAAATGATAAAAATGCATCTAAATCTGTCTATAAATTTTATGTTAAATAAGCAGTATTTAAAATAACTCTTATACTAATTTCTCTAATATATATACAAGATATTATAGTTAAAAACACTATAATTATTTTTAATTAAATAAAAAAAATTTGATTAATTTTATTTACAGTTCAAGTTTTGCAGTTATTATTAAATATATTATATATAGCATTTATTTTAATAAATTATTTTGTTAACTAATTTTAATGAAAATTTAACTAAAGTGATCATTAATATAAACTCAGCAATTTCGAATTAAAATAAAATTGTTTTAAGAGAATATTATATGACTGCCCAATTTATTTATTTTTTCTTCCTTACTCATTCAGTCACTCACTTCCTTTGACAAATGATCATCTCTTCCTGTCATTCAGTACTTAGATATTTTTCAAAGAGATTTAAGTTGTTTATAATTAAGCAATCATTTATATTTCTTAATAAATATTATAAATATTTTGAATACTGTGTTTAATAGCATTATTTCTTTAGAATTGATAATTTTAATTAATCTACTCATTTAATAATATAAAGTTTGCAAAAATTGTCATCATTAAAAATATTTTTTTATTAAATATAAATTTTAAAAAGAACTTTTTTTATAGAAAATACCATATGAAAGGTTTCTCCTATGTAATAATTGAAGTAAGAGTGAAAATGAAAATGATATTTAATAAAAATATAATTTATTTATATTTTTTTAATACTATTGTAGTATATGTCATTTTCAAATTACTCAGTTTATAGTTTGAATTTTAAATAAACAAAGTACTTTTTTTATTTCTTGTTTGTTTAAAATTCAAAATATATAGGCAAATTAAAATGATACTATTTTGAAAAACAACATACTATTTTGAACAATTTTTATGAAATGCAAAACATTAAATATAATATATATATAGATATATTTAATGATTATTAAGTAACAAATTTAATAACAACATATATATATGTTGTTGTTAAATTTGTTACTTAATAATCATTAAATATATGTTAACAACATATATTTAATGATTATTAATATATATATTATCATTAAATATCATTATATATTAATATTATATAATCATTAACATATATATATATGTTGTTAATATATATATATGTTGTATATATAAATATATATAAAAACATATATATATGTTTTTATATATGTGTTCTACTCACATATATATAT
>WUQG02410420.1:0-16322 GCA_011317285.2 Androctonus mauritanicus
GCGCGACGCGTGCTATGCTACCTATGCTACATAGACGCGTGTATATCTCGTTAACCTTTGATCTTTGACCCCTAGTTCATTAGGGATATTTTGCGTGTCTCGATCCTCCGTATGGATCGATACTATTTTTTCTGGGCTTTGCAATGTATGCAATCTTACCTTTAATAATAATGAAAAATAATATAAAATATTAAAAGTGATGCGTAAGAAAGAAAAAAAAAAAAGAGAAAGGGAAAGGTTTATCGCATCGCAGAATTTATTTAAAATTAAAAACTAATATTAATAATTTTGATTAATAAGCAAAAAAAATTTCAAAATTTGCTTTTGCGTTTGCATTTTTACAAATTAACAAACTTAAAATTAAAAAAAAAATCATTAATAAAATAACGAAAAACAATAAAAAATATTGGACTCTTTTCATGAATAGAAAATGCTTTTTAACTAGACATAAGACGTAAAAATTCGTGCGTTTTTTTTTTTTTTTTTGCATAAAAATATTTTATACTATATTTTTTATATTGAACTGAAAGGGTAGAAAATAAATGTCATAAATCATTTAGTTATAGGATAGAATTCTGTTAAAGTACATCATCCTTACACAAAAATGGCTTATACCTTAACTGAAATAAACTGAAAAAAAAAAAAATTAAGAAACAAAAATTGGATACTTTCCTGTTTTGAATCAAGTTTGACCTCATTTTTATGACATTATAACAAACTCATTTTCAAAAGAACAAGTTTTATTGCTTTTTCTGAAGTTTTTTTTTTCCCCCCTTCATGCAACTTTTCCATCTAGTTTATCATTTTATTACAAACCACAAAAAATCAAAAGATATTTATAAATAATTCATATATATTTTGCAGAATAATATTTCTTAAATAAATTTCACTTATCTTTATTGATTATTTTATATATATATATATTTTCTTTAACATAAAAAAAAAAGAAAAATTCAAATTTTTATGAATTAGATTCAGAAATTTTTAATGATAATCAAAATTCATTATATTCTGTATTTAAATTTAATTCATTTTTAGCTACAATTTAATGAAGTAGAAAAAAAAAAAAAAGAAATAATTATTGAACATAATAAATTATTACTTTAAAGAAAAACCATTTAGTTTAAATTAAATTCTATAATTGATAAATAAAAAATTAAAAAATTAAAAATAAATTAACTTAATTATAAAAAGTCTTGTTTTATGAGATTAAATATATGTTTATTTTATAATCTTATTAATTACTCCAAAATATCAATTAAATGACAAGAAAAAAAATAAAAGTAAAGATTTTTTCCTCACTCTGTAGCATAATAGCCATTATCCTGTAAATCATGTTACACTGTTTATAATTTTTTTTTTAAATGAAGTTTTAGGAAAGTTTGTACTTATTCCAGGTATTCTAGATAATGTATACATATAGAAAAATATCTTAAATAGTGTATTTATAATATTTGTTATATTTAAAATGGTTATTTATTACAAAAAAAAAATTATGAACTATACAGTATATATAGATATTTTCATAATATGCAGATCAATATGGCTATAATTTTTCTGAATGTGCAAAAAACTGTTTTAATATATTTTTAATATTTAATGCTGTGTGTTTAAAATTTAATTTTAAAACAATCCATTTAGAGGGGAGAAAAAAAAAGATAAATTGAATGTTGAAGCTTTAATCACATTTACACAAGATAAAATAATGTTTTATATTGATCATAAATGCCTTTAGCTCGTGTCTAACTGTTTCCAACTTTAAAAAAGACATTTTATGGCGATCCTAAAGTACAGAAACCGCAGGAAGGAGAGTTTTCCTCCAAGTCAATCTTTGTAGGGTCGAGATAACAGTTTTACGAGCCTAAATTTAGGCATGTTTTCGTTAAACGGAGTTTCGTAAACAGAATATAAACTCATATTGGAAATTTGAAATATGTTTAAAGCTTCCGATAGAGTTTTAATAAAAATAAAAAGTCGTCGAATAAAACAACAACAACAACAAGAAAAAATTATTATTTGGATCTATAAATATATTGTATTTCTTTTAAATATACATCTGAAGTATTTTTCTGGAGGAAGAGATAAACAAATTTATCCGTGTTGTCAAAATTTGATTTATAACATCGAAAAAAATATACTGTATATATATATATATCTTTACAAGTACTTAAAAACTCTTGATTTTCCAGGCTAATGGAGGGAGAGAATCGAAAAAATATCCTTTTGCAAATACCTATTTATTTATTTTTTTTATTTATTTTTCATTTATAGAAGAAAACAATATCAGTTTATATTTTAATCTTCCTGTTCGCAATATATATAAAAATAGTAATTTTGAAATTTATCATCATCATTGTTATTATTTTTTTAATTATATTCAATAAATTTTAAAGATGTTTTTGTAAAACTTTGGATTATGTGACAATAAAATATACTTTGAATCATTTGATTAGCACTTAAAATTACAGCAAACTGGCTGAGTCATCAACGATTAAGTGTTACAGACTGTAACACAAATAATTAAAAGTTTTAAATTATTTACATGATTTCGGATTTTAGTGGCATCATTTCTTCTGACTTTTAGTAATGAAGACAAATACTTAATTAATAGTAATATTCTTCGTTTAATTTTAACACTTCGTAATTTATATTCTACATTAAAAAAAAAAGAAATCAGTCTTTCTTAAAAAAAAAAAAAAACTTAATATTATTTTTCAAAGGTTAAAACGTGTATAGAAACAACTAGAATCGATCAATAAAACAAACATGGTGGTTCAATATGCGCTTCTATGACTAATCTTGGATAAAAGTGGTGTAAAAGTTATTTATCCAAATAATCACACTTTTAAAATTAAATATTATTTCTGCTATATTGAAATTTTCTCTACAGTCTCCTTCGAAATGTTACAACTCTCGAAAGTAAGGTCACACCTGCGAATGACTTCATTCGTATTAATTACTTCGTGACATTCTTCTTGGCGTGATTTAAAAACGATTAATAGAAAATTGATGGAAGTTAAATTTTATGTAACGACTGAATATATATATCTAGTATATGTTTCGGGCATTTTTATTCTCAGAGACGAACCGACATCTCTAACAGCTGCAAGTGTAAATCTTATGTATATATCTAGCAATAGCAGACCATGCGAGCTCTACATGTTTTAAGTGCTATTTATGGCACAGGTTTATATGCCTTATGACGTTATAACTCTACGTGATATCTAATACCACATGCCTTGTGATCTTTAGTAACTTTATCTGTAAATAAACTGTAATTCTTCTGATTTCTGATCTCTAGCAGCTCTTTAATCAATATAAACGTTACAACAAAATGCCATTTGAAAGCATCGAAAATAATAATTTTTTTTTTTTTTTTTTAAGACTTCGATAGAACAGTGTAACGAGCGGAGAGTTTGTTTTATTTTCTATAAAATTATTTTATGCAATATGATATATTTTAAAACGATAATTACGTAGCATTAACAAAAATTAAACACAATAATTTTATTAACTGGAGAATTTCGTACTTAAATATTTGCATCTCTAGCCATTCTCCTCTCTTTTCTAGATCAATAAATTCGATGGACTATTGCTTGGAATAATACATACTTTAGAATGTTACTAGCCGTGTTATTTTCTTTATTGTTACTATACATTTTTTATATATATATATAAATTTGTGAAAAGCTACAAACTAGGTCACACGTGCTGGTTAAAAAAAAAAATCCTCCATCATTGTCAACCCCAAAAAAAAATTTTTTTGATATTATTCTCTATAACCGGTTTAATTGCGTGATGAGATGTATCGACCGTTTATGTGTCGTATTTATCTGTGTACGTGAAAAATTGAAATCGGCTACATTAATTAAACTTAAAGGCAATGCAATAAAAGTCAAACCGTATTATACATTTAATTAATTTTCGCAGCAACACGTTTAGTTAGTAATTTAGATAAATCATCCGACTTGATCCTTGTTTACTTGTTAGATTTGTTTTAATAAATACGCTTAAATCCTCGTTTTATCTATCAGTAGAAGAAAAGTAATAGTAAATCTGGTGATCAATAGGGGAAAAAAATATATATATATATATAATGATTTTTTTTTTTATTTTTCTTTCGCGTCGGTAGCGCGCCTAAAGAGTCCGACACGCTTCTTTTAAAAAAACACTTTCGCTTATGTTCGAAGGCCTTTTACGTACGAAAAATTGTCGCAACCGGTTACATCTATAGGTTATTCGCATACCCACAAAGGTCACGACTGGTTACCTTCAAAGAAAAAATAAAAAAATGATTTTTTTTCTGTTAAAACCGCGTGTTTAAAGATAACGAACGAGATACCTGTCACGTACGCACGAAAATCGTTTATATTTAAAAACTCCGAAACGACTCGTAATCGAAACGAATCAATCGATTATCGTCGTACTATCGATTATCTCACGCATTGACTCTCCACCGAGAGAGATCATTCAAATTTTCTTTTCTTTTTTTTTTTTTTTTTAACTTGCCAAACATTATCGATCGATAGATGGAAGCTTTGTGATAATAACGATAGGAAAAAAAAAAAAATATCTTTTATAGAAAGATAACAATTTTTCTACGTTATTAACAATTTATTATTAAAAAACATTCACGTTTTAGTAATTCGCAAGAATTAAAAAAATAAAAAAAATATATATAAAAATAAATCGATTAATTCGTTATAACAGATGCAACGATTATTTCGAGAAGCTTTAATAAATTATTTTTTATATCATAAAATTTAAAAAAAATTTTTTTTTGCATTAAACGAATATTTTTTTAATCATTTTTTATGTGATAAAAAAAAATATATTTATATAAAATAGTTAAAAAATTTTTAAATATATTATTTATGATAATTATATATATATATATTATTTAATAGAGACTATTATATATAAGAAAAAAAATTTTTAGCAACATTTTCTTCGTGTCTCACTATAAAAAAAAAAAAAACTCTCTCATTGCCAAGGCCACGAGATCAAAAATCAATATTAGAAAACAAGTAATGATTATCAGCGTGACTCTACTCTTTATCATATTTTATAACGATAAATAGTTAATTAATTATTAAATATTTAAATATAATTAAATATAAAAACTCCTCTACTAATTATAACAAAATAATAATCTGTGATAATAAGTATAAAAAGCGACATTTAAATATATTTAATGCCAATCATTTTTTTTTTTTTTTTATATTATTTATTTTTTGAAATTACGTAATTTCATTTTATCGATGATAATAATAAAATGGATCTTAAATTTTAATAATAATAATAATATAAACTGCATTAATATGCATAAATTAACGTATTTTAAAACTTTTTTTAAATATATATATTATTTTTGAATTATTTTTTGTTATAATAATTAATTTAATCATCATTTAAAAAAAAACAAAAAAGGCTTAATTATGTTTAACGATAAAATTAATATTATTTTTAAATATAAATTTTAATTAAACTTTATTATAAATTTCTATATAAAACTGAAAATTTCGTATAATCGATTTATAAAAATGTCTTAATTAAAATTCTTTAATTTAATGAAGACGTTTTTATAAATCGATTATACGATTTATAAAAATTGATTGAAAATTATTGAATTAAATATAATCGATTTTTATTATTGATTATATTTAATATTAATAATTTTCTTTAATTAATTAATTAATTAATTAAGATAAAAATTTATAAATTTTTTTTGTTTTAACAATACCGATTTTTTTTTTTTTAAATTATTATTATTACGAAACTAGAATTGAAAATTTATTTTTCAAATTTGAAAAAAAATACATACATAAAATTTTTATTTTATCTACCTTTATAAAAAGAAATTAAAATAGGCTTAATGATAACAAAAATTCGTCTGTTTTCATAAGATTATTTAATTAAAATATTAATTAAAACATTTTATTTTATTTTTATTCGACGTTTTTTTTTTTGTTAATATTATATTATTAAAAATAAAGAAAGCGACGATTAAACGAAAATTAAATGTGTTATTAATTTATAACGTACAGTTTAAGACGTTAATTCCGCCATTAAGTCTATCTTTTTCTCCTAAAAATAAAACATTACAAAAGCTGCGAGGCAACCAATAATAAAACAATTTACAAACTGCCGAGGCACGTGACTAGCGAAGTGTGTTCTTTCTTCATTCGCTTTGTCCTTGGACAAAAAATAAACTTAAATCGAATTTATTTATATAAAAAAAATTAATCGAATTTCATTAAAACTTCTAATATGTACGAGATTTCGAAAATATAAATCGATATTATATATATACACACACATGCACATACACATGTATACAGCATACTGTAAATTGCACTCAGCATTGTATCAAATAATAAATCTATAATATATATATATATATATATATATATGAAAGACAGTTGATATGTAACAATATGATTTTAAAATAAAATTTGAAATTTAGTACGAAAATTATAATTTGTAATTTTTTTTAATTATAATATTAATTTAAAATATTCTACAAAAAATTATAAATTTTAAAGGGAAATAAAAAAATAAAAAATAAAAGATTTTTGTCGCTTACGGAAACACACACTCACGAGACGCACGCATGCGCTGTAGATGGCGCACGCTCATTCTGCCATCTTGGTTGGCGAAGGAGATGGTAACTAGGTTCTCTTTATAAAGAGGTAAAATGGACGTAACTCCGCCGCTCAAGCCATTAAAAAAAAAAAAAATAAAAGGGCAAAAATAAAAACTAAAACTAGATCGGAGTATTTGCTCGTCTACACTCGTTAACGTAAGTTATTAAGTTTTATTTAAGTTTTTTTCATCGAGTGCGGTGGCGTTGATACTGCGAGATCGCGTTCCGTCAGATCAATGTATTACGGTCTATTATATTTATTATTATTATTATTGTTTATTATATGCTTTACAATTACGAAACGCGTTATAATGTAAATAAGTCATGTATAATGTATCGATTTTAGTTTTACGGTTAGATTTAAGTTTAATTTAGTTTTATGTATTTTGTTTTGAATCGACTTCCTATGACGTCACGAATAAGGTTCCGCGCTGACGCGAAAAAGTTTCGCTTTTTTTTTAATGTTAGCGATTTATTGTTTGCGTTTTTAGTTATTACACGACGATTAAATTTTAATTAAAGAGAACCTGAAAATTTTTTCGGAATCGAAATTACGTGAACTTGTCGGTTGTTTACGATTTTAGTTTTCAAAACTCGTGTTCGTCTTCTTGTTTACGAATCAAAAATAATTAATCGCTTTCCTTTTAAAAAAGTTACGTTTATGTTTAGCTTGCCATTATCGATATTTTAATGGATTATTGGTAAGGGAATTAATTTTATTTTAATAATTAATTTTTTTTATAAATATAAAAAAATTGTATATTATAAAAAATTACTACATTGTTATTTTTTTAATCATTTACAGTTTAAATATTGATATTCTATAAATAAAAACTGTTTACTTTCCAAAAATACACAAATATTTTTTTCTCCATTCATGTTGAATATAGATTTTCATTCATAATGTTTAAATTACCATATAAAAATAATTCATAAGTTAATTAAGAAAAATTTTATGATTAAGATTTACTGCATGAAAAATATGGAAGTGAATGACTTTCTTTGAAATCTGGGAAATGTTCTAATTTAGGAGACAATGACCTGGAAAAAGTGAAAGACCATTTAATATTCCAAAGATGTATTCATCAAAATTAAAATTTAGTTCTGGGGCAGGTTTGAGGTCTGAATGCACTCAAAATACTTAAAATCAAAGAAGTTATATCAAGGATCTATTTGTCAACCTAATTGTTTGAAAATATTGAACACATTTAATTTAATGGTTTATTTCCATTAAAGTAATGTTTAAAAGTGAATATAGGCCTAAATTATTATTTTTTAATATTTGTGAATGGAGGATAATTTGTATATTATATTGCTATAACAAAAACTCTTAGTAAATTTTTATTTTCTTTGTTCTTCAGAATTTGTTCATAACTTTTTTACCTTTGATTCAGTTAAGTATAACTTGATCTAGATCATCTCTTAATAAAAAATGATAACTAATGTTTGTAATAAAATAATGCGAAGGATCTTTCATGGCATATATTATTATAAACTGTGAAAATTATATATTGCTATTATATTAATAATATTAATTATTTGTTAATTTTATTGACTATAAAAAAACGCTTATCAAATTTAGAAAAATACTTTTTAAACCTGTAAAGGCTAAAAATTACTTTATGATACATATTTAACAATTAAACATTATATTTTTCTTTAATTTTGTGAAATTTATTACTATATGTACTCTGTTAATTATCAAAAGACAGATAATTCTAGATTTCAATAATTTCAAATCACTCAGAATACTACACAAAAACAAATCTCATAACATCAATTACGTTACAAAAAGGAAATATTTTAAAATGCCAAGAAATAATTACAAAAATAAATATTGTACTATGATTTGAAAAAAATTAAACTATTTCAATAATAAAATTTTGAAGAATTTTAATGAATTCATCTTTAACTTCAGCATTTGCATTTTTATTAGTTTTCATAAATTTTATTAGATTTAATGTTATTGAAAAGTATATCTTTAAAATTTTACATGAACAGATATTTAATTGTTGATAGTTTGAAACAGAAAAATGTTAAATATTTTAATGAAAATTTTAAAAATAATATAAAATCATAATTTTAAACAAAGCAATCACTATTTTAAAAGAGTTTAAAAATTTTTATATGTGGATATTTATTGTTGTTATTATTTATTGTAGATATGTTTTATTGAGAAAAGTCTATAAATGAAATATTTTTCTCTTGTACTTTTTAATTATACTGTAAAATATCTAATTTATGTAAAAATATAACAATTAATGATCTTATCAATAATATTTTGTTTGATTAATAACTCTTACTTATTGTTGTGAAATCATTCAGTTAGATAAAATTGTTTCTTATAAAACTAGACAAAAACAAAAATGCATTTGTAAAGAATAATAATTGTTTATATATATTTTTAAAACAAATAATAATAATTAGAACATTTAATTGTTTTAGGTTTTATTGAAGTTTACATTATAATAAAACGTTTTAAAAGAATTTCTGTTAATTATATTGTGCATCTCATTACATTCATAACAGGAAGTTTGTTAATGTTGTTAGTAATAATTCAGTTATATTAGTGTAACCAAATTATTATATATGTATTATAATTTATTCTATAATGTGCATTATTGATGAAATATTAATAAATGCATTATGTATTTTTCATATTATTAAAAAGACATTTCAAAATGAAATATATGTGAGAGAAAACATTTGAAAGAAAATCAGTTATGTACAAGCAGAGTACTCTTTAAAACAAATCTGCAGGAAATAAGAGATATTGAAACTAAATTCTGATAGAGGAATGAAAATTTTTGGTTTCTGAAACATATATAAAAATGTTTAAAAATTTTAAATTCATTAGAATTAATAATTTAAAACTTTATCTTTTATTAATTTCTTAAGCAGTAACAAGTATTAATCTTTTTATATATTTTTATATGTATTTTTCAAGCTTCCAATAACAGAACAGTAAAAGTTTGTAGAAATTTAGGAAAATGGTTTAGTAATAAAAGAGAAAATAATAAAACAGATTAATACAAAAGTTATTATTATATTGATTATTTTATCTCTGATAATTAATAAAATGTAAGTTTTTCTTTTAAAACCGATAAGAATATTTATTTATCTACAAAACTGTTTTTATTTTAAGATTAAATATATGAAGCATATTTTTAATTTATATAGTTTGTAAGTATGTAATTAATAAGTTAATACAGGTATTTGTTAATAATAAGATAAAAATTATTTCTTAAATTTTGATAATTATAAAAAAAAAATAGTATCATAATTTTTCGAATATTTTTAAATATACAAATCGTACAAGTTTTTAAAAAAAATAACTAAGTTTAATTATATATAAATGTTGCTTTCTATATTAGTATTTTTATGTTACATTTATAAAATATACTGAAATTAATTTTTTAAATATAATGCAAGTTTTAAATTTATATATTAAACTGTTTCATTTTAAGATGCAATTTCAAATTGATATGGCTATTAATTAATATGCAAGAACATGCATATAAATATTCATTAAATCATTTTTCTGTATTGAATTATATATTGTTTTTTAAACAATAAAAAAAAATTAATAAAAATTAAAATATAAAAAAAAAATATATTTTGAAAAACTTTACTGCTAAAAGTAAATTCATATGAATATTTTAAGTTATATGCATTAATTCACAAGACAAGATTATAAGTTATCAAAACTTTTATTTCTTGATTAAATATTGTTTTTTATGTAACGCTTATAATAAGATTCTTAATCAAATGCAGTATTATTTATAGATTACATAGAAAGTACCTTTATATGCAAATCTATATAACTAACACATGCAAATTATGATTTATATTTGCCTTATACTTTTTGCTCAAAAGATATTGTGAATTGTGTATATTATGTATAGCAGTATTTTGAAATTGGTTTGCAACAGCTATAAAATATTTGGCTATACAGCATTACAGTATTTTAATACTATATTTAAAAAAATCTGTAAATTAATTGCGTTCAATTTAATCTCACAAAATGAACTTATGCTGTTTTCCCTGATGCTATTTTTAATTCCCGTATTACTTCTTAAATCTACAGAGCAATTACTGCCAAAGTGTAGTTGCATTTAATAATAAAAGCAAACTTTTCGGTGATAATTTCATTTAATGATGAATATTTATAGGATTCTAATTTATCTGCTTTAATATGGTATATTTATTGTATAAAATGAACTTAAGCAATAATTTTTTAAGAAAGAAAATTATTATTTACATTTTTAATTTTTTTATTTTTATTTTATTTTAAACAGGTTTGATCTAATGAAATGACTTCTGAATTTAATAATGAAACAAACATAATGCAATTTAATTTTCAAGATGACGAATTAAGAAATCAAAGTGATTCGAATAATAGTGATAATGTGCTTGAAGCATTATCACTTACGTCGTCACCTCAAGAAGACAATAATATTGAGGATCAAATAGAAGGTTTGTTTTATGATTTTCAGAAATTTCAAATTTTCTATTTTAAAAAAACTTTTTATGTAGAAGAATATTATTTTTAATTTTCAGTAGTTATACATTAAAAACTTTCTTCCAAAAATAATCATATATTCCATTTTTATTATTTAAAATGAATAATTTGTTTATTAATTAATAATTATGTTAATCTTTGTAATTAGCATATAAAATTATTTCTAATATAATGAATTGTGTATTTAACAAACCATGTAAAATAATTTGCATTATTAAATTAATTTTTAAAGTAGCCTATATTTAAAAAAGGTTATAACATCACTGTTATCTTATATAATAAAACAGAAGAAAATTTTAATTGTTTTTAAAGAAAAAAAATTTTTTTTTTATAAGTGTAACATTTATAAACACTATTGCTAATGTTAGTGATGATATATTGATCATATAATGAGAAACTTTTTTAAGTAAAGAACAGATGAAAAATATAGATTTTTTTCTTTGCTATAATCAATATATATCTTTATTGAGATAAATAACTAATAATTAATTCAATTTTAAAAATTGTACTGATAGATTTAAAAAATGTTTTTTTTTGCTTGTTTACACAATTATAATGTGATATTTAATTTATGATAACTACTGAATCTATTTGTAAAGGTGTAAATTGTTGTTATTTTAATTTTGCTAAATATTATATGTTATCTTTTCTCTAAAAACATTATACTAGATTCATGCTTCTATATCGAACATATAATAAACAGAACTTGCTCTTCCATTTCAAATAATAATTTTTTTCAGTTGATTTGTAACTCAAGTATTGTAGATTGATGAAATTTTATTTAATTTAGCTAAGGTTAAATGCTAAATTTTAACTTTAACATTGATAATTCTTTCTTTTTATTCATTACTAATTACAGAATATAATTTCATGTACATCTGTTAAGGTTTAAAATATTCAAAAGTAAGGATAGTCTATAATCTTAGAAATTTTAATTTAAATATTTTTTTTTGTTTTTTGGAAATATTGAGAAAACATCGAAATAAATATAAAAATAAATAAAATATTATAGAATGGTTTTATTTCAGAACTTGCTAATAAAATTGCAAAAATTTTTTACTGAAATATATATTAAGTAATAATTGGCCATAATAATAGTAATTGTGGTTATAATAAAAATTTGAGATTGATTTTCTTATTTTAATTACCTATTCTGAAAGTTAATCACAAATTTTAAATGTTTTAAAATTTATCAAATATATAAATTATGTAAACTGTTATTTATTTTATTATTTTTGAATTTATAAACTCATGAATATATAAAATACTTCTGTTAAAAGTTACCATTGTGTTTCTTTTATAATTAAATAAACAAGAATAATATGGACTTTTAATCTTGTATAAAGTAAGTAATTTCAAAATATTTTTAAGTATCAAAGAGGAGATAAAATCAGAACTTTTGTGAGATGCAATTGAAGCAGGATGAATGACAAAAAGTCAGTACTGTTTTTCTTAAAATGGTAAATATAATTACAGTAGGAGCTCAGTAATCTGGCATCTAATGGTCTGACACTCCTAATAATCTGGCATAAAAATTCACAGGCATCATTCTTAATAAAACTAATATAAGTAATTTTAATATAGTTATTAGTCTTAGATAAAGCTGTCTTTTTCATAATAAACTTTTTGTAATAAACCTGTAATTGTTTTTTTCTAAGAAAATGAAATCAGTAATGTAAAATGGTTCCTGAAAAGTTTGTCAATAGCTGCCAGTATTCATAATCTAAAAAGGAACATTTTATATGGAAAAAATTATCAAGGAAAACATTCTTCATTGAAAAAAATATATATTATTAAAAAATTAGAATAAATTACTTTCACTGAAAATTAAATATTATCAATATTTTTCATTAGAAAAAAGTGGAAAAAACAACAAATTTAACTTTTATTTAAATATAGTATAAATGGTAGCAGATTTAAGAAATAAATAAAAATAATTTTTTTAGTTAGATGATTATTTCAAAAATAACAGGATTAAAAATTTGTATTTTAATATGAATTATAGATAAAATGTAAATTTTTTTTAATATTTAAAGTCACTCTTTTTCAAAACATAAAATTCTACATTTTTGAGCCCCAAGCAGAAAATATTGAATTTGCTTTTTCTATAGGTAGAATAAATCAATATAGAAAGAATTTCTTTGATAAAAATTTTCCAAAGTTAAATGTGATTTTTTCCAATAAAGTAGATTTGTATTTTCTCTAAGGTGTTAAAGTTTTGACTCGCTGAAATAACTGAAAATGTATGAACTGACAATGCAATCAATAAAATATGATTTAGTAGTGAATAATTCAAAAAGAAGTGTTTTGACAGTATTGTGGTCTAAATATAATTTCTGACTTTTGAGAAATTATTTGAGATAATGCCAGAATATTTTTTAAAGCATTATATAAGTCAAGTTTTGCATAGACATACCTTCCATATAAACAGGGAAGAAGAAGAAGTTTTGCATAACCGAAATTTATATAAATTATTTCTTAACACAATGATGTCCAATTTTAGTGACCTCTATGCCAATTTGGATCAATGATTTTTCAAAAAATTCTCTAAAATTTGTGGCTAGTTATATTTGTTCGAAACATTTATGGATAAGAGAGAAAAAATTTCTTATTTTGTAGAAAAAAGAATAAAATTTTTTAGATTAAAATTGAAATTTAAAGAAATGTTAAAATATTTTACATTTCTTTAAACTTCCTATCTATCAGATTAAGATGATTTGTTGAATTCTAAATTTTTGTTGATGAGAAAGTCATCAAAGGACTCCTTTAACAAATCCAAAACTTTGCTATCCTCTAGAAAACATCAACCTCATATAATAAATGATCGAAATATTAAAGTGATGCTGGTTTGCTTTCCTCTTAGGAAAAAAAAAATAAATACAACTTGAAAATTTCTCTTAGATGGAAGCATTTGTGTAGATACATAGAAAAAATCTCATACTTTGCAGGAAAGAGCTATATGTGTATTAGATTCAGGAATAACTTTACATTGAATTAAATTCATTTGCCTTTGTTTAAAACAGGAGTGATTGCTTAACAGAAAACTTTCACCCATTCTTAAAATGGACTTCATTTTCAGTTTTTATTTATTATGATAAAATTAAAAACAATATTTCATTCTCTATAGGCAATCTATTACAAGACAAGAGATATATAATAATTGTTGTTATACAATTTATATCATGCTGGTATGATATATAAAAGCAGTTCTCAAAAAAAAAAAATACTTTTAGTAGAAAAATGAAAATTAAATGGAAATATTTTCAATTCGTTCAAGGATCATCTTCAGTTGTTAAGATCAGAAAGTTTTGAATCTGAGTCTATAGTTAGATTTGTTTTGAGTCTAAAGGATGATGATAATCCTTTAACAGATTGAAAACATTTCCATTTGATTTCCATTTTTCTGCTAAAATTACTTTTATCATTGTTATGTTTGATTTTGTACAATAGAAATTATGAATACTCTTATATGATAGTTTTTCTATTGTAAGTAACATTATCAATATTAATGCTAATTATAACTATAGACCACTATATCATTGTTTCAACATTATTGTATAACATTATAGTAATGCATTATTTACTCTTCATGATTAGAAGTCGTCTATTTTCTATTATATAAAAGAATCAAACACTGTTAATTCATATTTTGATTCTTTGATACTAGTAATAAATCCAGTTTGTTACAACTCATGATCTCTGTTTTGAATATGTCTTAATTTGAATGCATAAATAAATTCTTTATTTTCTTCATGATTTAATTTTTGATTATTATGGTAACTGATATTTGTTTTGTTTTATTTATTATTATTTTTCGAGCAAACTTCGTGGCTATTTTGACTAGATAAAGTTTTTCAGTTTTCTGTATGAGATGTTGAATGATATTTTAATAGATTAATTTTAATGCAGTGATTAAATTTTTCCTCTGTTTAAATTTTTTTATTATTGAAATTTCTAACTTTGTTAGTCTACTTTCTGAAGAAAATGGAAAGTTTATAAGATAGAGCTCATATCTGTCTGCATGTCCTCCATTAGTAATTTTTGAACTATTTAACATATTTCTATGAAATTTAGTAGTAATGTTCTATCATTAATATTACCTTGATACTGTAAAATATATCCTATAGGATTATATTATACCATAATTAAATGATACCGTATCACCAAATGATACCATATGATATAATATCCTATAGGATACCATATAATATAATACTATAGGATTATATTATATGGTATCATTTAATTACAGTATCATTTAAATTTTCTTCTATGAGGCAGTCAAGTCTCAACTATAAAAGGTGCTTGTTGTGCCTGAACAACTCCAATGTATTTATCCTCCTTGGGTGATCTATTTTTTTGTACAATGTCTGTAAAGAATTCTCTTGGTATCATTTAATTTTTATCAAAATTTTATTTTATATTTTTAACAATAGATAGTACTAAAGGTTAGCAACGTAGGGGCAGCATATGACTTATCTATTGTCAATATCTATTACAATGAAATCACAAGTGCATTGATATGGTGTAACAATGGATGATGTCGTAAATATTGGTAATTTGTGATAAAACATTTTAATATCTGTGTTAGTTAAATCAATGTTAAAATTACAAAAAAAAAACCAATGAATTCCAAATTCTAAATGAAAAATAAATGACACTATACTCTAATTGAAATTAACTAGTGGAATATCTATAAACCAAATAGTCTAAATCAAATTAGCCCTAGCATAATAATTTAGAATTAAACTATAATTTTAATAATTATTTTTAATACAAGGCTATAGTGCCACCACCTGTTGAATTAATAATTAATTTAATTTTTAAATTTGTACTAAAGTGGCATCATCTTGTAATTAATAATTAGACTATAATTTTTACGTTGATTATAAAATTAATTAATTATTAACTCAACAGATGATGGCACTGTAGTCTTGATTTAAAAATAATTATTTAACCCTGTACAGTATAGTTGAAATGAAGCAATGTCACAATGTAGTTGGTTTCTGAGAGACTCCAGGTAATGACTCGTGTCATTATTTTTTTTTTATTCCTCCAAAAATATTGATTTTATTCTATTCCTATATCTGTTTTCTATCAAATAAAACAATTCTGATACAATTATGTTTATTTGTTGAGTTTTTATTGAATTTA
>WUQG02410431.1:0-16322 GCA_011317285.2 Androctonus mauritanicus
AGAAAATTTCCAGGTGTGCCCTATGGTATTCCAGAGAAATATGTATCCAGATATAAAAATAAATATAGTTATTCTATTATATCATATCATTACAGAAATGGTGAACATTTGATTTCTCTCCAACGAAAATAAGCAATTATCTGTAAAAATACTTGTACTTTAATTCAATGCAGAATGCGTTCATTGATTTATGTGTTGCCAGTTTTTATTTTATTCATTTTCAATTCATACTTAGACAATATAGAGTGGATTCTTTCTCAACGTGAATGATGCCAACCATTTTACCGGGAAAAGACGGGAAATGTCATGTGATTAGAGATGGTTGGTATAGATATCATTTCTTGATGTATTATTTATTGGTCACGTGACAACATACTGCTAAGAAATTTGTATATAGTGCACCTACAATTACCTGTAGAATTTTAAATGCACCCCAACTTCAAAAAGTTTGAGAACCACTGCCTTAAACATTAAACTTCATGGAATCAAAAATCGGACTATGAGAATTTGATTCACTTAACTGGGATTCACTTAGATGGGTTTGACTAATATTTTTA
Source organism: Androctonus mauritanicus (assembly GCA_011317285.2). Lineage (NCBI taxonomy): Eukaryota > Metazoa > Arthropoda > Arachnida > Scorpiones > Buthidae > Androctonus > Androctonus mauritanicus. The sequence continues at coordinate 558 of WUQG02410431.1, forward strand.
TTCAATTACTTCTGTGCAAGAAATTCCTGTCATTATGTTGAATGTAATTTTTCAACATTTCTATTTTTTTTTGTAATCACCATTTGATATGATTAAAAACAGTCATATGCTCTTTTAGCAAAAAATATAGGTTTAATTCAAAACAATAGATCAATAAAACAAAAATACTTTTAAATATGCTTGCAGTCATCAGTTTACAATTCAAGAACAGAACATTATATTCTAAAGAATTTAAAATAAACAAAAGCACTTCTTTTAAAACTTAAAATTTAAGCAATGCTACCCAAATAACATTCTATTTACTACTTGATTTTCTATACATTATTCAAAAAAATACAAAAATTTGTAAATCCACATATTTAATGACTCGAGTGAAAAGGAAAAAGTTCAGAAAAGAGCTTCAAAAATCTTAGCTCAATAGATATTTTAAATTTCATTAAAATTTAAAATATCTATTGAGCAAAAGCAAACAATCCAAAACAGATTTTTTTTTTTTTTAAGATAGCAGTAAGTACATGAAAAATAACTGCTGAAGAAAATTCAAGTGAAGATTGTCTGCATAGAGAATGTTTTCTTCAGATTATACTTAGAAGTTATGAAAAAAATTTGAATTATCTGATATAAATACATTGTAAAGAATTTGTTCAGATATTATGATTTTTAATAAACATTAAATTTCTGATAATTATAAAAAATATTTGTACCAAAATTCACTAAGAGTTATGTTCTAAAATTATTCTTCTGTATTTTGTTTTTAAATCCCATATAATATTTTCATACTACACAAGAACCTAACTACTATGCTATATAAGGATTACCTATATTTCAATATTAAAAACTAGAAAATTACAATGCTAGAGTTGAAAACTTTTATAATATATTTAATATTAAACAAATTGGTATTACCAATCACAATGCATATTTAATTATGTTATCATAATCTGAATTATGTTTATATTGTGTGAATATTCGTGTCATTTTATTTTAAACATTTTAAAAAGTCAAATATAAAAATTTTTAAAATTATAATAGAAAAGTTTTGTGAATCTACATAGCATCTTACAAGATGGGTATACTTCTACAAAAGCATCTTCATATTCAAAGGACATTCAAAAGGACAAAAATAAAAAATAGCATCCCTCATCAATATGTACTACAGGATATACCACTGATCCAACATTTGTAAATTTAGTCTTGTAAGAAACCTTTATAAAGTGCTATGTTTAAAATATCACCACTTGTGTTTTATTACTTTTATGTTTTCTTGAAAATGTGAAAAATACTAAAATCACCCATTCAAATACGCTACTATTCTCATTATATAGACAAATAAAATCAATCAATTTAATGTTGCAACATTCTATCTGCTAACATCTAAATCATCATTTGATATTTAAGGAAAAATGCTAGAAGTTAAACAAAAGCAAACTGGTAAGAATAATTGCATGGGTTGTTTTGTGTACTTTTAGGTCTACCTTTTTCATATTCATACATGTATTTTTTTTTTATAATTCAATTTTGACAAACATTTTTATATTATTATTATATGTTATTTTTAATAGGCTATATATAGACCATTAAAATATATCCACAATAGAAAAGCCACAGCATTAGTTTGAGAATTTGTTTTCCAGATTCAATGTGAACTTTAATTATAAAATCAACAAATTTTATTCAACTATCATTATATGTATTGAAATATTTTCATCTGCAACATTCAAAATATTTTTTATTAATAATCAACATTAAAAATTTACAGCAATAAGTCTAAAACGAGCAAGGAATAAATATAACAGAACTACTCATATATTTTTATTGAAAAAATAAATATAATAAATACCTTTTCTAGTTCTTGTTCTTTTAACTTTAGCATCTTCTTCCACTCCATTTCTTCATTCTCAACACTATTTTGCAATTTATTTAATATATCTTCCTATAAAAAACATTAAATCAATCAATATAAAAAATAAAAAAGTTAATTATTATAAGAACTGGACTTACTGTTTCTGCAAGGACAGTTTTATAGTGTTGAACTGTTTTCTCTTTTTCTTCTTTTAATGATGTCAACTGAGTTTTCATCTCTTCCAGTTCCGTCCTAAGGCTATCATCTATTTTATCTGTTGAACTACATTTTAGCCTGCCAAGTATGTTCAGTGCTTCACGTTCAAAATGTGAAATCCATATCAGATGTTCCTGAAAGAAAAATCATGCTTAACTTTATTATAAGAAATATTGTAATGGAATGAAAAAATTTTATATCATACATAAAACCATATAACAAATTTTATATCATACATATTTCAAAAAACCAAGTTTCTGTATATAAAGTACAAGTAATTTTACACTAAAAGTAATTTCAATCCCAAAATACATTTGTAAAGTAAGAACACACATTATGTATGTGGGAAATTAATTCTTGATATGTTAAAAACAGAAGTTCTATTCTCAACAATGAAAGTTTACCACAATAAAATGCAATAATATGAAAAAATTCTTCATTATTTATCTAAAATAAACTTAAATGGCCTTTAAAATCAAACAAATTATAATAAAGAATTTATATAATATAAATGTTAAATTTTTATATTCATTATTATCCATAGACATAAATGAGCTTTTATACAGAAGAAATACTATCTTGGGTTCACAATTTAGAAATGAAAGTTTAGTTAAATTTGTTAATAAAACCATGGTGGATAAAGGATGCATTACTTCTGTTTCATGTTTGTCATTTTGATTTTTCCAATTTTGTAGCAGACTAAGAAGTTTCTGCTGTGAAGAATGGACACATGGACACAGTTTACTTTTATTAAGTTTTCAATAATGTATAGTTTTTGGATTTATTGGAGTTTAATTAAGAATGGAGTATTCATTATATATATTTTATAAATTTAAGTATTTTATATTTATGCAAGATATTCAAAGTATAGATAGCTCTCATTAAATTCCTGGGTATACAAATTCTTTTTTCAAAAAAGTTTAAAAAAAATTTGAATATATAAATATTAAATATAATAAATAAATGCTAAATATTAATAAATATCACATTTCAAACCACATTCATTCAATACAATACTACTGGATTCATAGCAGATACTTTGTCAACCGTTACAAAATTGGAAAAATCAAGATGATAGTAGCAAACTCTCTAACTGCAATGATTTCAGTGGAACATTATGTAAAACTTTCACTCCCAGTTTGTGCCTAAAGGCAGCAGTTAATTTGTATACAAGTTTATCTACTCATCTGTCTATGAAGAAGATAAAAATTAACATTTGTATGATAACTAATTTTTATTGTTATTAGAGTTTACTTGATTTAAAAGATATGTTTTCATTTCTTTAGATGAATAAATCATTGTTTTGTTTACTTTTATTTAAGATTAGAATGATAAAATCTCAATGAAATAACTTCTGTATTTAGAATTGTCTATGGGGAAATAAATTCTCACTTTGAGTTTTTGAATACAGCTAGGAAAAAATTAACTCATTAAATTGGAACTACTTGTAATAAAATTTTAAACACAGTTTAATATGAATAAAATTAACATTAAATCACATCAATTTTCAAACAATTCTCTTTTAAAAAATAATTGTAAATTTTGAATTAAAAAAAATGCAAACGTTTGATCACTTCAAAGAATTTACAAAAGTTAATTATATCTCTGAAACTGTCATATATATGCATTGCTTAAGTAGACTTAGTAGAAATACACAGCTTAAACAGTTGTGTATTTATAGTAAGTCTACTTTATAATAGTATGATAGTTTATTTGTTTACTTCATTATGATAATTAAAGTAGATATATTTAGATTACTATGATGTATTTCAATTCATACAAAAAATTATTTTTAATTCAAAATATAGGTAGTCTGACTTATGACAGGGTTTGAACCAAACCTCATCATAAGTCAAACTATATATTCTATACTGATAAGATGGAATAGTTTTAAAAGTCAAATGCCCAAAGCTTATGGAATTCTCCTAATAATGTTTATTAGGACATTAATACATTATCTTAATAAATGTAAAGAACACAAAGCTATAAGAATCAGACAAAAAAAAAAAAGGATGATTTCCATTTATTAGATCATTGAATCAGGGGCACAAATTAATGGAACTGCATTGCCCAATCACAAATTATATCGCTGTTGTAAATATGAGTGGTCCTAAGTTGAGAACTCTATTTGGTATGATCAAAAAGTTTCAATTCAAGGTCACTGAAAAACCATATGGCAATCATTGATGAAACTGAGGTTATTTAATTGCGATCATTAATCCTGCAAAGTCAAATATTTCGATAAACTAGATATATAACAACAGATATGACTCTGCAATAATTTCAGAGTCATATTGGCCAAGACTTCTATTGAAAAAATAATAATTTCAGCAATGATAACTATTCTTAAGACAACAGAAATAGAACTTCATGGTTGTTAAAAAAATCATGGTCATATTACACAATTTTGTTGGCATGTAAAGTTAGTATACTTAAAATAAACACAAAAAAAAATAAATTTAAATAATAAAAATAGTTCAAATAGTAAAAAAAAATTTTAACAGGATTTATTGTAACAATATAAAGCAAAGACAAGTTAGCAGCTTGTTTAATCATCAGCCAAAAGTCTAAAAAACAATAAATTTATTAATCAATAATCTAAATAGCAAACAATCTTAAACTAAACTATTAAACATCTATTCATACTTCAAGAAAATACTTAACTGATTGACAATTCAATAAGATCGCTAAATCTAATAGTGACTTTCAATTCTGCAACTTCAAACTTCATTAAAATCAGAAGTCTAAGTGATCATTCTCAAATGCAGATAAAACTATCAAACAATTTTGAATTTTATACTTACAAAATATTACTGACAATCATGACATTAATCTTTACAACTATAATATTTAATATTATAATGTTTACAATTCTATCAAAAAAAATTTTTTTTAACTATTATGAGATGTCAATCTGGCAGTGATGTTATTAGATTAGATGAAATCATGATATGCATTATCAAAGTGAAACTATTTGGTTTCTTTTGGCCATTTTTCGAAGATTGAGTCAAGAGTGTATATCTTTACTCTACTAAATAAAATACCCAATAAATAAATATAATAAGAAATAAGCAGATACAAAGAAAAGGTGCAAATTTGATTCTTCACAATCTAACAGTTTAAATGTGGTACAATGTTTTTTTTTTAACATAAATACAAAAGCATGTATATTGATACCAAGCATCACTGTTGATTACCAATGATAATCATAAAAATACAACAAACCATATATCATTGTTACCAAGCCACATCCAAAGCAATCAATATGGCATTATTCTGTTTTTCCACTGAAGGAAAGAACCTGCAGAAATTCATTGCAGAATGGTGGTGGTTTATGGTTTATGACTGCATGTCAAAAATTCTGCTGTAGAACAGTGTAGAAAATTTCATGGTAGAATTGCATTATATCATTAAAGAATAAAATGTCCCAGAAACCTCAGTAAAGAGGAAATCTTACTACATGACAACACACCTTTACATTGCCAATATCACAAAGGACAAATTACAAGTCCTTAAATAGAAGATGCTGGGAACATCCTCCTTACAGTCCAGATCTCTCTTCGTGATTTTTCAGTTTTTGGTCTGTTGTAAAAAACACTGAAAATATATAGTTTTCTATGGTCAGTTATGTGAAACAGGCTGTATTGGATTTTTATATGCAAACAAACTTCTATCATAACATTATCTTCAGTCTTGTTTGTCAAGAAATAATTATAAATAGGTTCCCAGCCAATCTGATCTCTAGTTAGAAAATATATATAATCTGCACAAAACTTATCCAATGGAAGAATGAGATGTCCAGGATTTTCTGAAAGCATTAATGGTGCCAGTTTTCCCAACAACACTTTGAAAATTTCTTAGCTAAGGTGAAAGTTATTTTGAAAGTCTTTTGCACAGTAATAGGCACGATGAACTCCACATAATTTCCAATCTTCTCTAATTTACCTTTTTGTAACAGTTTTAATTCTACTTCAACCATAAAACATTCCAACTGTAAGTGTTCTTCATTCTTTTCAGATTCTGAAATCTAAAGATTGCAAATGTCATAATTGCTTTAACTATTGCTGCTATTTTCTTTAGCACTCATATGTTTTTCTCTTCACTCCCTAACTTTTAACACATTCTGAGCACTTTCTCTTCTCTTTGGAATTTATAATCAACACTCGGTCCCAGTATTTGCTGAATGTGACTTAAGAAAATAGCAGATACTGCAATTCAATAGAATGCAAACAGGTCACACAAAAAAAAATTTAAATAAAAAAAAAAGTTATTGTCAAATAATAAAAATATTTTAGAGAAAACATTCAAACTATTTTTTGATTTTAATGAAGATTAATGATTTTATAAAAGAAAACTAACAATAGCAAATTAAATTCTTCTTGCAAGTCAAATTTGCCAATTTGAAATTTTTTTTATATGATCATAGAAAACATGATAAAAGGAAGATATCCTGGAAAAAAAAAAATCAACTAGATGCCTTAAAAAAAATAAAAATATTAGTTATATAAAGATGCAAATTTTCAAAAAATTTGTTAATAATATTATTTAGAGAAATTGAAACTACAGGGCTTACAGCTTACAAGTTTTAAATAATAAGTACAATTTAATTGTAGTCATATTAACATACATTACATATACATATAATACACTACATAATAGATCTTATGAAGATGAAATTCTGATTAATAAGAAAAAAAGGCTATAAATAAATTCACCATATCTCTAAAGAATATGGTTTATTAGATGCACAATATATGCAAATAAAACGAAATATTAGACTTTCATATCTGAAAGCATTAGGCATATCTTACATAGATTCAAGAAATCCTGTATACAATACTTATTCAATTTTTCCCCTTTCTTATATTTTTGTACTCTAAAAACATAAGGGGAAATTATGTGAATTTATTATAAATCTAGAATAAACTAAACCAAATGATGATAATAAAACTCAAATTTCTTACTAGCTGCTCATTAACTTTAATATCCGGAAATATCCTCTGTAACAGTTCTTGTTCTCTCTTCTGTTCTGCCTTAATTTTGACATCAAACTCCTAGAAATTTATGCTAGAATGATTATACTTAAAATTTTTTTTTTTACATAGTTTTTTAAAAAACTTACACTACTTAATTCTTTTGTTTTTTTGTCTGTTGATGCTTCTAATTCCTGTAACCTATGCTGTAGTTCTTCTACTTGAATTAATCTCTCTTCATTGATCAAATCCTGATCCCTCAATCTCTGTTCCATACTTTTCAAACTCTCTTCAGCCTTCTCTTTCTCTTCCTTTATTTTCTGTGCACAATTTTCTTCCATTTTTTTGTTTTCAAACTGTTTCATTATTTCCTCAATCCTCATTTCAGTCTCTTTCTGACTTTTAATTAAGTTTTCCTCATGTTCTTTTTTAAGCTGCTCTATTTTTGATTCTGCTGTTTTCTCTGCTGAAGAGAGTGCTTCCATTGCCTTCCAATTCTTTTCTCTTAATTCCTGTAGAAAATGTAATACTATTAAAATGTTAATAGAAAACATTTTAAAATATGTATAGATTATATTAGAAACTTCAAAATATTTATATTCTATAATCTAGAACATGCAATAATTGGAAGTTCTCATTTCAAGTCACATTCTTACTAAAAAAAGAATTAAATATCAGGTTATTTTAACCTAATATTTAATTGTTGATATATAAGTTTTTATTGATTGTTAACTTGTTTCAATACGATTTTGATTTTCTTATTTACCATTAATTTCTAAAATTGTATAATTATATTATATAATAATCAATCTCTTCAGAAATTATTTATTGAAAGATTTATCTATCTTTCAGCTGTAAAAATCAAGATTAAATTATTTTTGAAATAAGTGCATTCCTTGATTTATGAATCTTCATACTTAAGAATATGCCACTTTCTTTTCAAGTTTCAGAAAATTTCAAAAAACCTTGAAAAATTTGAATTACAAGAAGTTCCCATTTTAATCCCTTGAGTGTCTTTGTTGTTGATAGATGTCAAGAACCCAAAACAAAATACAATATAAAAATGATAAAAACATTCAATCCTGATTATATTAATCTGCGATTTGCAAATTAGTTTTTTTGTATATAATTGTCGAAAAATATGCCCTCTTGATGGTAGGTGCTAAATTTTTTTAGTTTCTAAAAATTTTTAAAATTTTTAAATTACATGTTCATTTACATGTAATTTTAAAAAAATATCTGAATGGCTCAACAGAATTTGGATTTTTTTTTAATCCTATTCTGTTGATTTTATAGTCTAATCTACCAAACCAATTCCCATTATGTGATTTGATAAGTGATATTCTGGAAATTTTTCTTAAAATAAGTTATGAAAATATTGAAAATTAAAAAATATTGTAGATAATAAGAAAATAATAGTTAATTCTATTAACAAATATATCTTAATCATTTAATTTTTGTTTTAATTTCACCAAAATTTAGAAGAAAATAATGAAAAATGAAATGTAAATATCCTCAGGCCATTTAACGATCATGGCACTAATTGTTGTACAGCAGCTATGCCTTTTTTGGGAAATTACAGCCAAGCCTAATTTGCATATGGTAAGTGGCATTGGGTCTGGAATTACACTACATCAGCAGCAGTCCAATTAGAGGAATAGGAAATATAGCTGTTTATGTACCAGATGAGGCCATTTTTATATAGGCTATGTTAAGATTTTATCATATAAATAAAAAGATTCATAAAAGGAACTGTGAAAAATTGTGTAATTGAAGTAACAAGTTAATAAACATGAATTATTAATAAAAATAATATTTCAATGATTTCATATATATTTTTTTAATAATTAGATGGCATAACTTCAACAGATATTACGTAACTTTGGATTATTCATAATTTCTGAAAATTTTGGCTGAATTTCTTCACTCATGGCTCATTTTGTTCAGAAGATTTGTCACTATTTGAAGATACTGAAAACTATTTTGTTGGATGGCTAGAATTGCACATAATAATAAAAATGGTTCTCTCATTAATCTTGTAAACATAACAAAAAATTGTGAAAAAAATAAAGTTTAAAAAAACATACTTGGATTGTTAAAAATTTCAAAAGATTCTATGTAAATTAAGATAGATTTCAAAATTTTAATTTTTTTATTTTTTGCATATTAATTAAGTTTAATTAGGCCCTTCACCCAATGACTTAAGACAATATAGCTTTCTTAGAAAATTACAGTCAAAATAAGTGCTGAATTGGTTGGCTGAGATACTGAAGTAACATTACATGTTAAAAGTAAGTCTGTTCTATTCTGCTGGCCTTTACATAATTCATTGATTAAAGCAGCAACAGTAATTTGAAAAATTTCAAAATGTCATTTTCTCTGATATTTGGAAGTGAAAGGATTGTTTTTAAAAGTTTCAAAAATATATGAAAACCCTAATAGCAGATGATCTCATTAAACTATAACCCTAATAATATCAGATGATCTCATAAAACTATAGGTAAGTTTTGAAAGGAATAAATTTACTATTCTATAGGGATGATAAATAATTAGAGTGATTCCCAAATGGTGCATCAGATTAGGGCAGTACAAGAGGATGGCATATATAGCAGGAAAATTCAGACAAGGATTTAGAGACACTTTCAAAAAAAATTCATGTGCCAAAATTTATTTGATCTACAATATACTTCTGATTATCTCATGCAACTAGAAACAAAATTTAATTATTGATATTTTATCTTAGTTGGAATATTGAAAACATTTAATCATCATTCCATATTCATTTCTTTCTTTATTATATCTTAAATAACTGATGATCAAAATTAAAAAAAAAAAAATATATTGTAAAAATTTGTTTTCTAATGTGTATACAATTAGTTATTTCTTACAGCATTTACTTTTATTGTAACATTAGTCTACTCAGGTTCATTGACATGTCTACAAATCATGGAAGTGTAATGGAAATAATAAATAGAGTTAAAATAATTCAAATCATAATTTAATTAATATAGATATTGTGGATCAAGTTTTGTGTGTTTTGACTGAAAATACACACATCCCAATGGTGATGGACAAGTATTTTCATTGCCGAATATTTTTTTAATTACATTTTTACAAAAGTTGTTTTGAATGGATTTCTTAGTGGAATTTGGATTTTTTGATCATTATTTTTGATTTATCAATCTATTACATGACTAATTCTGATCTTGATATAAAAATTTATAATTTTTTAAATTTAAGTAAAAATTGAATTTTTACTATGATCAGCTATAAAATTATTTTAGATAATATGAAAATACTGATTAACCTTGCATAACAGTTGAAATGAAGTAATCTCACAATGTAGTTGGTTTCTGAGAGACTCAAGATAATCATTCGCATCATTAAAAACAATTTTTTTTTATTCCTCAAAAAAATATTGATTTCATTCCATTCCTATATCTGTTTTCTATCAAATAAAACAATTCTGATACAATTGTTTATTTGTTGAGTTTTTATTGAATGTAATGTAATCCAATCCAATTTCATTATGTAAACAAACTATCATATTTCAAAATCATAACAGATATTTTGTTGTTGGTCAATCTCTACAATCATAGTTTTTCTGATACTAAAATGATATATTCTAGATAAAGGAGCCAAAAGTCATCCAAGTTTTCTGTTAATGTGAGTGTGTTGCTGAATTTAGGGGAAAATATATAATTACATTATTATTACGTAAACAAACCATGAGATAAATTTGAATCTCTATCTCAAAATCCCTTAAATATTTTAAAGATTTTTTAATTCTAATATATAAAAAGGAATATATTTTATTGTTAACAGATGAAAAATTATGATCTTTCCTGTCAAATTTAATATTTTATTAATTTTTTTTATGATGCATAATATGCAAATGAGATATAGCTTTAACTTAAAATTATATTGTGGAATAATTATTATAAATCAAATCAACCAAAGTGTTATTTTCTCATTATATAAGACCATATTCTATAAAATTTTAAGTAAAATATTTTTTTATATTTTTGAGTATGGTTCTGGGAGAGGGCTGATTTTTAGTGAAATCCAGTTTGTGATTATTTTATATCTTTAACAGAAAACTGCTTAATTTCTTTATTTCTTTCATTTTCTAATCAATGTAGAGCATTTTACCAAAATATATCCATAACACAGATATGTGAATGAAATATTTTTTAAAAACTTGCTAATGTAAAAAAAGTGGGTAAAAACTTCAGAAAAATATTAAAGAAAATAATAATATATTTCAACAAACAGCCATATATTATACTACCCTATAAAGGTGAAAACAGCAAATACATGCAGCAATAACATATGTTAACTAAACCTAATAAAAGTTTAACTTTTATTAGGGTTAGTTACCATGTTATAATCCATGTCTATTAGAGAATCCATGTATATAAATTTAAATACCTGTGCATGTATATATGTATGTTCAATTATAAGGAAAGATAGGCTGAATCAATTTTTATGAAATAATTTATTTCCTAATGCCTCTTAAGATTGTCACTATCATTACCACATGTGAAGAAATGAAACCATTGCCATAGCAAAGCAACAATTTGACTTATACTAATAGATTCTTGTTAAAATTTTCAAATTATTCATGCAGCTATTGATTTGTTATTTAATTTATCAGTAGTTTTCAAACTGACTATTTCATGATTTTCACTAATGTATGCTATTATTATATAGAAGAATATGTATTTGAGATTAATTCACATATTTTTTGATGCTCTTTGTTCAAAACTATGTTATTTTACATGTTTTGATGTAAAGATTTTGTACATCATACAGTTAAAAAATTTCATAATGACACAAAAAAAATAGGGAACTCTTTAGGCAGATTAACTCCTGCTGCTAAAAGATTGCATTTAATTTGAGAAAATGAAACATTAGAAGATCGAACAAATTGATAGAATTCTAACAGAGAAAAAGAAAGAAGGGACATTTGAATAAGACATTTCAGATGGAAAACTTATCTATATAGGAAAGATTTTCAAAATACATTGAAGAAAATCCTGAATGTCATCTAAAAAGGTTATAATTTAATAAAATGAGAAACTCAAGTACAATGACATGAACTGCCCAAACAATACCAAGCACAGGTCAGTTAGTATATTTATATATTATTTTAGTGATTTTTTTAAATTACAGCATTGACACTTGTGAAAAAATGTATAAAATTACAGTATGCACTCTCTATTGAATTATAAAAATTACTAAAATATTTTGTAAAAATATTTATATAACATTGAGTTTGCAAAATTCAGGAAACTCCTGTATAGGTTTAATTGGTTTAACAAACAAATTTATATTAGCTTACATTATTTTTTTTCTTCTGTATAGCTAATTCTTCAGATACTGTTGCAATAGTTGATTTATGTTGATTCACTTCATCCCATAACCTTTCTAATGCTGCCTCTTTTTCTTCAATACTGAAATTTAAATATTCATTAATACAAAAGAAATTTTTAAATTGCATTTTTCTTATTGTATATCAGCATTCAAAACAATTAATAGGGTAGTATAGTTTTTATATATATATAAAAACTATACTACCCTATTCATTGTTTTATATAAACATGTACATTAATTGAATCTGGCTACATAATTTATATGAAATGTTTTTAGTGAAAAAACTTAGTAGTAAACTTCTTTTAAGAAATACTTAAAATTAAATCTTAATTTCATATTTCAGTCATTACTCACATTCTTTCATATTCAGATAATTCTAGCACCTTTTTCTGTGAATTCTTGTTTTCTACCTGAAGAAAGAAATAAAATAAATTTCCATCTGGATGAAATTTATTTAAAATTTTATTACTTACCTCTTGATGAACATCTCCATTTTGGTGATGGTGAGGGGCTTCTTCTCCTTCTGCAGATGTTCTTTCACCAACACTTGGAAATTGACACAGATTTTCATGGTCAACATGTACTACCACAGCTGAATGAATCTCTTCTTCTTGGTTTTTTGTTAGTTCCTCCAATTTGCATTGAAGTTGCTCCAAACGAGATTCTAATTCAGTCCTTTGCGCACAAGCTTCCTACAATAAGATAGTAACTATATTATTTTGTTCAGAAAATTTCACATATATATGTACATATACTGATGATATTACCATTTGATCTAATAAAATATACAAACCTCTAAACTGCTCTGTAACTTTTTCAATTCCTGTTCCCTATCTTTCACAATACTTTCCATAGCTTGCAACCTATGTTTTAGAGTATTATTATCAGTTTCTAGATCAGAACAGATAGATTTCTTATCCTTTAATTCCTGATCAATGACAGAATAAGTCTTTTCTATACATTTTAATTGTGTGTTTGTGCTTGATAACTTTTGTTGTAGATCTTGGCATTCTTTCTCATGTGATGTTATTAATTCCTGAAGACGTTCTTTTAGTTCTTTATTTTGCTCTTCTAGTTTCTCTTTAGATTTCTGCACTATTTGATAATCCTTATCTTTCCTTTCATTTTCTTTTTTAAATTCTTCAACTTCTTTTAGTTCTGACTGTAATTTGGCAATTTCTTCTATGCTATTTTTATTGCTGTAAAAAATTTATTAATATTAGGTATTTATAAATATAAACACAGATATAAAAAAAAAAAATTAAAAAATCCTAAAACAATGAAAGATCAAGATTATTCTGTAAATTAAAATTATATTTTCAATACTTTTAGAAAAAGTTATCTTTAGACAGAATCAATAATATTCTTGAAATTTAAGATAGCTTCTTAGTAAACAAAAAAACTGCATTTTAAAAAAGATACCTGTTCATCAATAGCACATTTTATTAAAATCATTAAAAGTTTAAACAATTAAATTTTATAAAATTTAATATAAATCTTACTCTATTTCCAATCTTTTCAGATTATTTTCAAGATTAGAAAGAGTATTTTCAAGACTGGACTTGTCTTTTAATAACTTTGCATTATCATCACTGCTTTCTGTAAGCTTTACTTGCAGCTAAAGAAAATAATGACATTCAATTTTTTGATCATTATACAACCTAGTCTTAAAATAAATATATATAACCTGTTGCAATTTATTCTGCATTGTTGTTGTTTCTGTAATATGTTGTTCATGGCTAGTTTTTATACGAGTTTGTAATGCTTGAATTTCCTGCTGCAATTGTGCAATTTTATCACGAGATGTCTGCTCTGCTGCCACCAACTTAGATTTTTCTTGATTCAATTCCTTTCTAATCTCTCTTAATTTATTTGTTGTTGCTTGAGTCTGTTTTTGTTCAACTTCCAAAGCTTGTTCTTTTTCTTGAAGTTGTTTCTTCAAAGTTGTCACTGGATCATTTTTCTATAAAAATAAAATTTGTAAGTAATTGAAAACAATTCTGTTTCCTTTAAGTTATTTTCAAACATTAGTCATATTCAATGCATTTGCAAAATTCATGTTACAACATTAATAATTAATAGAATTAGACAATCATTAGGCTCACTAAAAATTTCATTGTAGTACCCAATATGTTCAATATCAATAAAAAAATATAGTCTTCAAATCAAAAGAACTATCTGGTTTCTAAATTTTAATAACTTAGATAAAAAAATAATAATTAGGTCTTGATTAAAACAATTTCTTAAAACTCCTAAAAGAGTTAGTTCATATGAGAGTTTAATAAATAATTCTGAGAAAATATATAATTGAAGTAGACTTTGGAAACTAACCTTGAACTTCAATTACTGCATTAAATAATATTCAAGAAAGACTTGTGCAAAATATATTAAAAACTAAACATACCTTCATCCATCCAGAAGAATCTCCTTGTTTATTTAGCAAAAAGTTGATCAATGTCTGTACTTCCATATCAGTTAGTATTGCATTTTTTACTAAATTTAATAATTTTGAACCAGATATTACATCACCTGTAAAATAATTGATATATTTATTTCATTTCATTTTTAAATTAAAGCTATTTATAAAATTAATGATAAATATGTTTCATTTGTAATTTTTTTTTTATAGGAGGGAAATTCTTTAAAAATATGCTGTAACATTAATAATCATAATAAACTTAAGATTATCATTTCAAAGACAGATAAACTTTTAAAAAGAAACTGATTTTATCTACTTGTTTACATTCTAAAAACAAACTACTGTCTTCGAATTAATGTTAATATAGAATATCTGTGTACAGAATAATATTTAAACTTTATATAAGCATCATACAGAATCTGTTTTATTTGTGTTCATATGCAGAAATAAATTTAATATATATATATATCTTGTCAACTCTTAAGATTTAATAAAAAATAAAAAAAAATTTGTATCAGAAATTATATATTTCACCAAATGTTAGTGGTTAAATTGATACTTTTGCAAAGATTAATAAACTATGTTAAATATTTGAAGTTATTACAAATATTGTAATCAAATGAAATCAATTATTTTGTGTATGTATGTTTTTTATTATTATAATAATTATTATTATTATTGTTGATCAATGTGACCATGGAATAACTTGGAGCAAAGTGATATGTCAGACATGAGGCAAGACATAGCTACTTGAGATATTTAGTTGTGTATTAACTAATTGTCTGTGTCAGTGGCGAGAAACTTTCTTACTATGTTGCATGTATTGAGTAATGCCTTTTGTAGTGTTATGTATATCTTGGGGTGTAGATCTAATGTTTTGAGGTTTTTGTGTAGAGTGTGAGGAATTACTCCTGTTGCAGATAGAATGATGAGTACTG
>WUQG02410442.1:0-16319 GCA_011317285.2 Androctonus mauritanicus
ACAGGTTAAGTTAGTAACCAACAAAAATCCATAATATATACAGGCTGTTATATAAACATGACCTCACTTCCAAATGTTTTGGTTAAGACAAATTTTATCCTTTATTATGTTTTTGAAGTTTATAATGCAAAAATACTGCATTAAGTAAATAAAAATATTCATATATAAGAGATTTGAAAGAAGAATTTTATTCCTAATGCAACTTTTGAAATGTTATTTATATTTTTCCAAATTTAATCTTAAAATAGTGCTTATAAATCTAAAAAGAAGTGATATATGTTATATATAAACTTAACATTTAAAGTGTTACAATGTAAAATTTTGCTTTAATCACCATAAACTTATACAAATGAATAATTTTTATAAAAAATTTGTTTAATAAAGCATAATAATAATTTTTTCTGAATTTAATACTATTCAGAATAATAATAAAGCCATACTATTTAAGTTATATAATCCCTGAAAATCTCTGAATACTCAGGATGCTAACTTCAACTAAAACTTGATTTTAATGCTTATTAATCATAATACTAAAAATTTCTAATTTAATTCATCTGTCAAAATATTAGTAATGTGTGTTCATGTGTTTTTTCTACACATCTCAATGTATAAACAAAGATTATTCTAAAAACATTAAGATGAATAGTGTATAATGTAAGTTTTAAATCATAAAATATACTGTATCTAATTTTATTTATGGTTGTTTTCGAAAGTGAGGCTTATAACCATGCTGCCATGAGAACTTGACATTTTTTATGAAATTCTGTAGGTATATTCTGTTGTTAAATCTCTGTCATATATTTTAATTCTTTGAGGTTAAAAATTTAGAAATATACACATTTATTTTAAAAATACTATATACACTATATCAAAATTGATGAATCTGTCAAATAACATTTAATAGATCATACCAATCTTAAAATTTTTATCACAAATGAGACATTCAAATTTCAAAGATTCCGTAATTATTTTAGGACTATGATAAATTTTTTGAAATTCAGTAAAAAGTCATGTTGAAGATAATCAGATTTCATAGTGAATTACTCTTTGCAATGGCTATCATATTTTGCATCATTTCCGTCACATAATAAACTGTAATTATTTTAAGATGATTTTGAAGACAGTTTCTTATCTCGAATTATTCCAAAGTAATGAAGATACAATAAGAAAAAAATATGCTCTCGTTTTTGCTTGTTTGAAAAATACGCTGCTGTTGATTTTCTAGTTTCTTGAAAATTACTAAAATATAATAATTGAATCTTTAATCCAACATTTTTTAAAATATTTTATTCTTGATTCGATTAAAGCTTTGAACAAGATCATATACAGAAATATATACCTGACAACTGAATGGAAAAATCATTCCACTTGAAAAATTTAAATTGACTGCTAGTCTCGTTTTCAGGGATGCCAGTAAGAGTCTTCATGAAAATCAATTGGACGTTCTCCATTTTTTAATACTCTGATAATCCATTGAACGACCAGCCAGCCAATAAATGGATTTTCGTTATGTATCCATCATGCAGTTCCATCATTAATATATGAATAATTAATAACATGAAAAAGTTCCTGCTGGCATGGAATGCTTAGTGGTTTACTGCAGTTGCGTCGAAATGCTGTGTATTTCATGGAAACCCAAGTCGAATCCACAAAAATTTGGGATCCTGGCCGGTTGGTCGCCTGGAAATGCTTTGGTTTTGTGCTCAGAGGATTTGAGTTCGACCTCTTGGAAAATATTCATATGAATTGATCCTTGCTCTCAACGTCCGATCGATCGCCCCAGTAGTATGAGTAACCTAGTAATCCTAGTGAGTTGGAATGCGACGTATTCCATTGGCAAAAATGTTTGATTGATGATTATATGGGAATGAAATAGGCATGGAATTCCATTTTCTCTTTACCATTTAGTAAGCAAAAAATGGTGGAAAGTAGTGTAAAAAACCAAAATGGCGAACATTGGATTGTTCTACTGCTTAGCATTTAGTAAAATGGAAAATGGCAGAGAACATTAGAGAAATATGTATTTGAACATTATTCGCATCGATATAAAAATAAATTTTTTACTTATACATGCCAGAATATACAATATAACAAAATGCTCTTGTATGAAATAGTGCAGTTTCCTAGATATATTTTTCAGATTTACTTTTTCTCTAACAAGTAAGAATCACACACAAAAAAATTATGAAAAGCGATATTGATTACTAATATGTCAGTTATTCCATTCCTTTCCAAAAACTCTCATCTCTGAAATTAATCGAGTTGTAGAAAACGACGACTAAACATGCCGGGCCAGGAGTTCTTATATAATAAATTCGAACCCGGGTTCTCTAATAATAGTCCAAAGAATTTAACAAAACTAATCCGGACAACTGTAATCGGTAGTTACTAGCTATAAGGTAACTTCACGCGCCGCTTAAATCTATGGTTGACGTCTTTTAACAACATTTCATCATCCAATTGCCAAATCGCATGCAATTCTTGGACAATCCATGAATTATTCACATTTTTTGCATTTTTACACTCTCTCAATCAGGGTGATTACTAAGGGGTAGGGACAGTTCCAACTACGGACTGCACTCACAACTGTGGAGGGGGCCGGATAGTGAAGGACGGAATCTTCGAGCCGAGCCCAGAACCCTGAAAAATTTTTTCGTCAGTTATCAGACTCGCGACGCGAATCCGGGTCGTCCTGCATGGCGCGCCAACGCGTTACCAGTCGGCCAGTCGGCCATCCGGCCACCAAATTGTTTATATTATTATAAATCAGTCAGAATGTAGAAGCGCAGACGGATGAATCCCAAACTCTCAGAAATTTGGAACTATAGACTATTATTAGATTTCTCATAAGTAGATATCTGATTATCCACATTGTAAAAACAACACTTTATCACTTTGAGAATTCATGTTCAATTCCGATCCCATCTTTACAGAGTTTTCAGGAGGCTTGACTGATTTTGAATCGCATCCTTCATATGATCTTCAATGTAAAACAACAGCATACATATTATTGATTCATTATCTATGAGGGACAGTCCATAGTAAGTTTTGAAAATCTGCATGTAATATCTTGTCGTTGGCCGGATTGACCATGTAGAAACGCTTTGCCTTTCCATTCTAGAGGACAAGATTGGATTCTTAAGTTCCACTCCTTGGAAATTAAGTTCATCCAGGCCCGGACCCCATAATAAATATTTTCAAGACGTGGGACCCGAGGCTCGAAGTCGGATTCTCCAGAGTGGAAAGCCCGAAGCGTTTTCACGCGGCCAATCCGGCCGACGAATTGGAAAACCATTAAAAAGTGGCATTTATTGCATACGTATGATTCCACTTTCCAATCTGTTGAATATTAAATACAGGACGAAATACCTATTCCTGCAGTAGTCATACGGATGTAAAGGATGGTTATTGATGCCGAACACGAGCTCCTGCTCCTGTTCGGCAATATCGCAAGTAAGTACATTTGAATGTCCGATTGGCCATGGGAAAATGCTTCTGTTTTCACTCTACCGAGTTCGACTCTTGAGTGCAACTCTTCGGAAATATTATTTGTGAAGTCCATTCCGATTTATCGATTCCCATTCTCCATAATCTGACTGATCCCTTCGCAGGAGCAAAGAGCTTTTAGCAGTATTGTTAAAGTCACGCCAGTTAATAATCACACTGATTGGAAAGTAGCATCATCTAATGACAAAAGTCCTGAATTCTCCTGGATGGAAAGCGAAAATGTTTCCTTATAGGTCAATCAAGTCGACTGAAGAGTAGGCTCGGTTATTCAGTCCGCCATTCTTCACATGAAAGTCGATTTCAACATAGGCCCATTCACTCATGGTAAGTTTAGCCCTCACTATCAGTAAGATGGAGTCTGTTTTAATAACAGTTGGTTGAAAATTGGCCATCGTTGGAATTGGCGAAGAATTAAAGAAAGCAATTCTTCATACAGGTTTTTGATAACAGGTATCACTACTTTCCATTCAACGGCGGGCGAAACAAGCCCTTACACAGGCTGCCCATCCTTGCGGAAAGATCAGCGTATTGTGGAGAATGAGGATTGATAGCGGGGCGCAGACCTTATCATAAATATTTCCAAGTGATGGAACCTGAGAAGCTAATCTGAATCCTCCCTAGTAGAAGACCGAAGCGTTTCCACTCTGGACGACCTAGGTTCGAGTATCGGGTCCCACCCCTGGAAAATATTTATAATGGGGTCTGGCCCGGCCCGTCGATTCCCATCCTCCACAATCCCGCTGACTCGCTGGGGTGGACAGCCTGTGGAAGAACTTGTTTCGGCCCGTCACATAGTGTTCTACAAGAATAGAAAGTGGTGTCATCTGTTGACCAAAAAAGAAGCATTTCCACACAGTCAATGTAGCTGACAAGCCTCATATATTAAAATCATTTAAATCGTTGATTAAAATTTTTTTTGTCAACAAATGATCCTATTTTCAAATCAGTGATGATTACTAATTGTCGGGAATATATATATATATAGCCCACGAATTTTAACGGGAAAATGTAAAACCGGCCCGAATATTTCATATATTTGTTGTATAGTTGTGCTTATATTTTATTTCTTATACCTGCAAAATTTTTCATTTGCAAAAAATTTATAATCCTATTAAAATATTAATGAAATGCGTATAATTTATAAAAATCCAAATTTAATTATTGAAAGATTACTATTGATATTATTTATTAACTTTGAATCATTACAACTTTTAATTAATGAAAATTCAAATTTATGAAATACAATACAGTACATATAATATTATAATATCATTCCATCATTCTGAAGTACTCATCGTTAGAACTACTCATGAAATTACTGTACTTTTGATGTTGTTTATTTCTAATAGAGGGCGCCATTTTTATATTGGAGATTTCGTATTTAAAGTTATGAGTGTGGTGTTTTATAAATTCAAATAAATTTTATTAAAAGTTAAAAAACAAAATATGGCTAGGAATGTTGCACACTGTGGGGCAAGAGTTCCTGTAATGTTTAAAGGTAAAAAATATTATTTAAATATTACAAATATTATACAAAAACTATCAAATTCTTGTAATTAGGGACAAGATCAATGTTGGATAAGATTTTATTTTACCTGCTACATAACGCATGTCCGAAAAATGATCACTGAATTTTTAATTTAAGAAAATGATAATGAATTTACAAAATAAATAAGATAGGTTCTAGACGATTGTAGAGTAACATTTATAATTGTAATTTGATACATTTTTGATTATTATAATAATGGAAAGATTTTATGTAGCATGCTAAGAATCTTATCCAAAATCTAAACAATGAGTGAATGATTGCATTCGAAAATAAAATCGTGCTCACTTGCTCAGTCAATTAGTCATTTTAGTAACAACAATTTACCAACACTTGTAAGAGATTACCAAATACAAAAATTGATTTCAGTGTCATATTTGTAAAGAAGTTGAAAAAATATAACAAAGAATATAAATAAAATTATTGATGATTAAAATCTAGCATAAAACATGTATATAAATATAAGCCAATCTACATTATACCTATATAGCTAATGAAAAATATAAAGATCACAGGATTAGTTGTTTCTGATTAAATGTTTTAAAAAACAGAATATTTTAATAAAGTGGAAATTTGTTATTAATTTTGAGTTTTGATTATTAAATTGAGAAAAGTATAAATTTTATTCTAAGAGAAATATAATGTTAGATTTTTAAAAAAATCTCAAATGGATTAAAATATAGCTAAAATTAAAATTTTTATATATAATTTTTTGTATACGAAATCTTTGACTTAAAATAAATCAATTTACAAGAGTGATTATTAACAATGGAAATTCATGCTTAAAACAGAAGTCATCTATACATATGCGATAAAGACATTATTCAAGCTTATGATACTACTATAGCTAGCTGTTTCATTTCATTTCTAAACTATATTCTGAAATGTGTGCAATGAGAGCACATATTTTTAATAATAAAGAATATCCCACAAAATCATTTTTACAAAATTCTCTAATTATGTAGGCCTATTTAATATTTCAGAAAAAAATTATTTAAATGATAGATATTTATCAGTATCTATAATTCATGAAAGCAATATAAAAAAACTGACTCGACATTTTTTGTAGATAATATATCATTACCAGGATAATCTTTTTCTTCCTAATACTCCATCAAATAAATTTATAAACAAATCAAATTCTAATATTCAGTTTAAGTAAAACCGGAAAAAATATTATGTTTTGCATCTGATTTTAAGTTTTTCATTGTCTGATTGATAATGTGAAAACAACAGCAACAACAAACCCAGAAGATTCAGAATCAAATCTGAATCCCATTTCTTGAAAAATGTATTTGAATTCAAACCATATATTTTTGTTGATTCTTTCACAGATTTGGGCAATAAATAGTGAGTCTTGTTAAATAAATAGCACTATTTAGGCATAAAAATTTAAAAACTTTTTAATCCTGAACATTTTTTTCTGGATGCATGGTCCTCTTCAGCAATAGAAGCCAATACAGTACTAAGAAGAACAAAATTAATACAACTGAACATACATAGGATGATAATCAGTTTTTAAAAGATTTTTTTTACATAAAAAAAAAATTGAATTTATCTCATAAAACTCATAATAATAATTATTACAATATATATTTAAGAATTATTTCATATGCAGAAACAAAAATACTGTTAAATTAATATTATATATAGAAACATCTGTTACTTGTTCCATTAGAATATGCTAAATTTTATCTGATTATAATAAATTTCTATATCAATAAATGCCTAAAAACAAAATTATCATTCATTATTTATGATATAACCCCATGGTTTTGAGAAGTATTCAAACTGCATGTCATTAGTAATGTTCCCATGGTGACTTCTCAAAATTTCAAAGGTTTCTTATATATATAACTAGCAGTACCCATGCACCTTGTTGCACATACAAATAAATTTAATAGAATTTGAAAGCTAAATAATATTTTATTAAATCTTTAAAAGTAATTCCTGAACTCTCATGTTTAAATCAGTAACAACATATCGTTGAACATGGACCCAATCACTACATCGGTGTCTGATTCATGCAATATAGATGGATTACAGGTAAAGCAGAATTTTGCTTACAATCCCAGTGATATAACCATACAGCTGCTGCTTTCGAGCATATATTCTCTTGCTTATGGTGACAGAAGTCATTCTTTGTAACCTATTAGCCCTTTCACCCTCAGATTCTTTGGATCATTTTTTCATGGTGGCCGAACACATTGCTTTTAATCTAGTGTTCCTTTCCTCATTTTGTCTTATTTGAGTTTCTTCTAAATTTTCAGAAGACATTTCAAAATACAGTAGGATTGCATAGATTGCAAAGTCAGGAAAAAATAGTATCAATTGATAGGGGGGTGAAGATATGCAAAATATTCCTAATGAAGGGGTCAAAGATCAAAGGTTAATGAGATATACATGTGTCTAGATAGCATAGCACAGAATGGGATGTGTCGCATTTCATGCTGTAGCGAAGCGAAGCACAGTATCAAACGATATGCATTGTGAAACTTTTAGCCTCTATAGTAGGGATAGAGGCTAAAAGTTTCACAATGTTCATTAGGGATATTTTGCATCCTCGACCCCCCTATCAATAGATATCATTTTTTCTGGGCTTTGCAATCTATGCAATCCTACTCAAAATGCTTTCTAGAAGCATCGTTTTCCTCTGTGAATTTTCTTTGGTCTATCTCGTGCTTGTGTATGTGACTCCATTTATAACAGAATGACCCCTGGTGGAAAAAGTTCATGGGTCTGTGTTCTCAAAAAAAAAATAATAATAATAATTGTCCCAGGGGACTTATCATGAATTTCGAATTTTTCCCATCAAGGTGATAGCATTGCATGATTATGTGCAAAATTTCAATATTATAACTCATTTGCAAGTATGGTTTCAAAACAGACATGCATACATACATGCATACATACATACATACATACATTCAACTTTATATATATAGATTATTTATACAAGTAATTGAGACTTTGATCCCAGTTATTTATGTAAATTGGGGAATATTTGTAATGACAAAATATCATTTATTTATCTATTGTAATTATTTATGAAATGTTCCAACAAGAATTAATCCCATAAATTTTAAAGAAGGCACATTATGATTATGAGTATGTTAATCAAAAATCCATGATTGTTTCTGGCAAAAATATTTTTCATTAGATTTTATTTCTTTCAGAGTTGTATAAATTACAGACATGGCCTATATTCATATTAATATGGTATTTAAAAAATTATTTTTGAAATATTTTTTAATAAAATAATAGAGTTATGTTTATTTTGATTATTCTGTTTTCCTGATAATCTTTAATATTTTATAATCTGTATCATTATATTATAGAGAATTAAACTGTAAAAATTTATTTTCAGAATTTGATTTACAAGTTGATTCAGATATGAGCAATCTGAAATGAAACTTATGATTTATTATTATTATACGCATCCATACTAATATTTATATAAGGAAACATCACCGATGTCTTACGAAAAGTTTGTGACTAATTAAGTCATAAGCAAAATGACTTAATTTAAATTTTATCGAAAAAATTTTTCATAATAAAATTTATATTATTGAGTTATTAAAATCAAATTTACTTAATTTCAGCTTATTTGGAATCCTCACGACCTCGTTTAGCAGTTTTTGTTAAATATACTAAAGGACAATTCTTCCTGCAAAATGGAGTTTCCCAGCTTGGACCAGGAATGAATAAATTAGCTCTTTCTTCAACTTCTTCAATTTTAAAGCCTGCAACAATTAGGGTAAGTATTTAACTTATGTGACAATTTACTTTATCACATAAATAATGAATAATAAAAGGTAATTCATAAATATACAAAAATATAAAAGTAAAAAATCATGAGAGGGGAATGCATATAATTCAAACAAGATTTTGAAAAGTAGATTGAGAATTATCATCAAAAATTATTTTATGACAACTGTTACATATTCTTATATGTAACAGACATAAGAGATAAATAATAAATTTATTCATTACTTATGTCAATGATGAATTCATTTTATCAGTCCAAGGAACACTGTGAACTTCTTTTATTGTATAAAATTATCTTATAAAATAATTTATGAATCTATCTAGTAGGGATTCATAGAAAATGAATATGCTCTTTAGGTCTGAACATTTTAAAAATTTGAAAAAATTTGCAAAATCTTATAAAAGTATGAATGATATAAATTTTGTATATTGCATCATTTCATAAAAAATTTTAAAATATTTTATTAGCTACAGATTTTGCTATAAGAATTTGTTTTAGTTGTATATGCTAAAAGTAATATGATGTTATTTTATATCAGTTTAACCTCTTGCATGCTATCGACATCAATTGCGACATCAGTCAAGAGGCATGGCAGTGATTCTAAGTCAAATAGCAAGAGTAGTTACTGACTGACTTATTATAGGAGTTATTATGGCTAAAATTCAACTTGCTGTAACTTCAGTCATAAGTTATATATTAATCTGATAATTACATTCAAGAAAAGTATTCAATAGGGTTTAGACTGCTAAATTTGAAGTTTCAAATCCAATTAATAATAGAACTAAGCAGTTAAAAAATTGCAAATTTGACAAAAAAATCATTTCTCGTCTTTTTCTCCTCCTCCTCTGCAGATGATTTACATGTAGCATCATTCAATTGATATTGATGAAATCCTGTATATAGATATTACTTAGATTACTTGAGGTCCCCCAGAAATTTCAGCATAATATGGATTAAAATAAAGAGGGGGAAAATAGGGTCTGTTTTCTATAATTAACTCTCTATGTTGCATTGTTTAACCAATTTTCACCAAATTTGGAATATAGACATATGTATAGACATATATATAGGTTAGCTCAATTAAAATCTAAAAATTTTGGCCCACTTGAGCTAAAAATTAAAAGATAAAGAAGAGAATGATTCTCTTTTCTAGAAATATTTCTATAGATCATA
Source organism: Androctonus mauritanicus (assembly GCA_011317285.2). Lineage (NCBI taxonomy): Eukaryota > Metazoa > Arthropoda > Arachnida > Scorpiones > Buthidae > Androctonus > Androctonus mauritanicus. The sequence goes on from WUQG02410442.1 coordinate 9,996, forward strand.
TCATTCAACCAATTTTGACTAGATTTGATATACTGTACATAGGTTTATTATTTTAACAAAGCTTTTCTAAAAATTTTGATTCAAGCAGATTAAAAATACAGAGGGTATTTATTGTTATACTAACATATTGCTGCTAGAATTCTCTCTCAGAAAAATGATTTTTTTCTGAGAGAGAATTTTAAAAAATAATGATTTTAAAAAATAAATGATTTCGCATTGAAAACATCTAATACATGAAACATCGAAATAATATTGCATCGAAAACATCTAATACATGAAAAAAATAAGCCAAGTATAGTACTAAAAAATTAGGATTTTTGTTACAATTTAGATGCAGTTATTTTGATTGACATTATTGTTTTATTTTCTTAAATTAGCAATCAAGTAGCAATTCATCAAATATGAATCAAATAATTCCATCTAAATTTATTACAGTTTAGATGCAGAAAAGTGATAATCATGAAATGATATTTTATAAATATGAATATAAATCATAAGTTATGAATAAAATATAAATATTAAATATGGGAAGTTTTATATCACATAAAATATTTATTTGTTGTGATAGATATATTTGTTTTAGCACCTCATACCTTATAAATGTATGAGGTGCTAAAATAAATATACCTATCTGATTTATACAGAAAATTATGTGGAAATCTGATAGATGTAATATTGAAATTTAAATCAATAATATAGCCAATCGTTTATATAAAAATTACATGAACTTTCAAGCTAATCTGTTAATAATAAACATAAATGGCAAGAAGTGATATTTCATTGATGCTTGGAAATAAAAACTTCTTAAAAAACTTAAATTATTTTTTGGAAAAGACTAATAAATTATAAATATGATTTTGATGAAATTGATAAGAAATTTAACAATTATATATATTATTATATTACATATACATTTATGTTTAAATCTAAAACAGTATTTTAAATTTATATTTGCAATTATTTGTTATTTAGGGATATCCAGTTAAAGTAAATTATAATCCTAGATATGATGTTGAAAAATTTCCAGATTAACAAAGAGTAAGTTTAATTTTAAATTAAATATCATATTTACTCTAATTTTACAGTCAAGATATTTGAATTATATAATAAATGAGAAAAATTCATACAGGAAACCAATTTTACTATATAAATTTGGCTAATTCATAATAGTTTGATAGTTTAAAACATCATATTACACTTTTTTCAATTCTAAGACATAATTATGTTTCAGTAATAGCACAGTTTCAAGAGAAAATTAATGCTACAATGAATATTTAAATAAAAACTTTATTTAACAAAATCATTGATTGATTCAAATTAAACAACTGATCTATTTATACAACTCTTTATTGATTAAAATAAAAATAACCATTATTGATCAGGAGAGAATTTTATTACAGAAATATTTTTGACTTACTCATGAAGTCAAGTATGAAACATCACTGTCCATATTAAAAGAAAGCTTTATGTAGATTCTTGTTGTTTATTGTCTAATGTTTTTAATGAATTTCATAGGTTTGTTTTCGATTTCATTTTTATGAATCTTCTATTATTAGTGAACTTACCATGTAAAAATTTTTGTTCTAATAACTGTGAAGTTCAGAAAAAATCTCTGCAAGAGTCGCAGAATCGTATTAATAATAATCATCAATTGTAAAGTCACAATTTTGAAACAATGTGCACATGCTATAGATATATTTTTATTTCTTGAATGTTGCCATTGTCTTTCACTATTCTATATAATACTAACTGAAATAATTTCTAGAAAATTAAAGAAACAATTGTAATTTAAAAACTGTATAAATCTTTTTTCATAAATTAGATAATCCTATATGTACAATATTTATTATTATTAAATTTTGTACCTACTATCCTTCAAATTACAACAATACCACCAGTTATGTAGGAAAAAAACAATCACATTATGTGGAACATATAAAAATCTAGCCAAATATCAGGGAAACAAGTCTTTTTAATCAAAAATTCTATATTCCAAATGTTCAAGAACGATCATCATGTGATATTGAGATTAAGAAAACATGGTGTATACTAAATACCATTGTATATTTGTACATTACAAGAAGAAAAAATGTACATGGTTTTCACATCAAGGAATTTAGATACAAAATTGGAAGAAAAAAAAAACATACATCAATTATTTGGAGGAGGGAAGATTTGTGAATGTTTTTTGTGATCCAGGATTGTAATATGTATAGATAAAGCAGTTGCAGTAAGAACAATTGAAAGTAATTTAGATATAAAATGGCAAGAGGCTGAAGTGGTAAAGAAGCTTAAAGTAGATATGCAAGATGACATGACAGAGACATTGTAGATGCTCAAAAGCTCAAGATAAACTGAATTAACTTATATGAGTTACTCCAATTATCAAAAGAATGGGAATAGACTATGCATATTTAACTAAAATGTAAAAGAAGTGTGCTTAATGAGCTAGATCTATCCTGTGGTGTAGTTATAATACTTTATATTATATATTCAAGATATATTCTTCAATGTATAAGATTTATTTTTAATTAATATTGTATGTAAGTTGTTATATAATTTAATTTTTCTAAGTATGATTGTGGTATATTTAATTTTATTTTTTTATTTTTATATTATAGAACATTAATTATATCAATATTAGAATGAGAATAAAATGTTCTATTTTGATTTGGAATTCTTATTTGTAAATTGAAATCTTTATTTAAGGTCGAAAGTATTTTTGAATAGAAAAGACTTGTTTTCCTGGTATTTGACTAGATTTTTGAATGTTTTATGTGATCCAGGATTGTGATATATATTAATTTGAACATTTTTGATCATCTACATGACCTACATTACATTAGATTAATCTGAACTGTTACTGGTATATACTATATAGATGGTCAAAAATATTCAAATTAAAGATTTAAAAATAACAATATTTATAAACTTCCTGTGTCGTTACAATATTCTCTTAATATTTTAACTCAAGCATATTTCAGCAGTAATTATGCATACTACATTTTTATTCAGTGAAGCACTCACAGCACAAAACAATCTTCAACAGTCTAAATTATAGGATCAAACATATAAATTTAATATCGTTGCTACATTTGATTTGAAATTCAAAATTTACACATTAATTCATTATCAGTTATTTAAATTAACATATTCATTATAAAATATTAATATAAATCCAATAGTATATATATTATAATATAAATTTATAAGTATCAGTCTATATTATTGCTTATTAGTAATGTATTATTTATTTAGTAAAAGTGCTTCACTAAGTAAATAATAGTGTGCATAATTACTGCTGAAATGTGCTTGAGTTTAAAATATTAAGTTATAATAAGTGTAAGCAAAAATAATTTTAAGAAAAAAATATTCTCTTATTTATTACATCAAAAATTTCAAATTGACTTTTTTGGAAGGATTCATATAATCAAATTTATTCAATAATAATGAAATAGCCTTGATTTTGTACTTTGAATTATTGGAACTTTAATAACAAAGCTTTATAAGAAGAAGAAATTAAATTAGTTGTAAGGATGTTTTTGGTTTCAAAAAGTTGCCTTAATGAAAATTTTTCCTATTAGAAAATAGGTAATACTACTAATCAAATATTTTGACCTTTTTTACATAATAAATTATCATAGAAATAGCAGCCCACAATTATCCTGAAACATATACTGTGTGTGACTGAAAATGTTTCAGAATAAATTGTTCTATAGATTTGGATTATTATTTCTGTAATAATTATCAAGTGTAAACAAAATTGTTCAAAGTAAACTATGAAACAATGAATTTGTTGAACAAATTTTTTAATTATTTTATATAAGAATAAAACAATAGAAAAAATTTAATTATCTGATTCTAAAACCAGTAATTTTTAAAATTATTACCCATCTTATAATGATTTTAACATCTATTCCATAGAATCAAAATAAGTTAAGCTAATCACCCTCTACTAATAAAATTGACAAAGTTAACTTTATAATTTAGTTAAAAAAAATTATGCATTCACTATGATTATATGTTTCCTAAACTTTGATATTTCATCTTTAGGAAGAATAAAATCAGTTTAAGAATTTAGCCTGTTTTTTTCTTGCTAATTAACCTGAACACTGCATTTTGGTATCTAGTATGGGACTCTAGAACAATTGCAATCATCAAAATAATCATAATTTTACAATGTTACAAAGTATATTTGAAAATAAATATATTAATTCATCAAAACAACAAATGAACAAAAAAATACAGTCTGCATTATCTCAGAATCTTTCAGCCATTTTATACAAATAAAACACTAAATGAGTTTTGTTGATTAAAATAATCCAAGGACTACTGTAAATAAGAATTAAAAAAATATTTGTAAAATATATTAAGTCCTTATTCAACATTGAAAATGGGTTTCTGAAAATTGTGATTTTAAGTGAAATAGAAGTCTTTGTTAATCTAATGTTATAAGTCAGGATTACATTCTTAGATTCTGGTATTAGAAGAGATGAAATGAAAAAATTATCAACTATTGAATATTTACATTACTGTATCATTTAATAATATAATGAAATAAACAAACTGTTCAATTGTAAAATTTTATATATCTTTACAGATAAAGAAAATGATTTTCTAATAATACTTGTAAATTTTAAACTGTCTTTCATTGTCCATGATTAATCGATGATCAATAATGTTTATTAGTTCTCAATAATGAATATCGAGAACTAAGAAACATTAAAAACTAATCATTAAACAGTTCAATCTGAGTTCTTTAATTGGTAAGCTGAATTGTTTCTATGCTACAAATCCTGCTGATTATCCTGTGTGCTATATAGTATATAATAATATATTGTTTAAAGACAATATTGCATAATTTAGTGCTTATATAAAATATTGTTTTCCTTTGTTTTTTTATAATTATTAAAGGTTTCTATCATATATTCTCTATTATGAAGAGAAATGTAAAAAAATAAGACCCTATTCCATTTTGCCGCCTTAAAATCTTAAATTTTTTTGATGGCGATGTAATAGCAAAATATTGACATTAATTAAGCTCCAAACAGTAAGTGATGAGGACCTACTGTTTGGAACTTAATTATTTATAGTTTATCATAGACTTCTATTTAAACTTTTTAATAATAATTTTTTTTTTTTAGGCAAAATGTGAATATAATGACGCTGATTAAGATTTGTTTGTAGAAATTAGAAGAAATCTGGTTTTGTAGTTATTTTCATTTTAGTAAAAACTTATAAACTTCAGTGGTCTTTCTGTTATTAATAAAGAAAAAACTCTATTATTAAACATACAGATTAACTTTTTCAAAAAACAGCACTGCAAAAAGTTACAATACTTCTGTGTAAAAATTAATAGTATCATGACAAATATCAAGCTGTACGCACAAAAATTAAAATTTTTCTCATTGATTGACAACATAACATAGTATTTGTAAATATTTATTATATCTCGTAAAAAAAATCTTATTCATTGCATACTTATACATCTATTAAATAATTCATAAATTAAAAATATTTATAAATAAAAGAAATTCTATTATTCAAAATAGCAGTTTTAACAAGGAACATATAAAGTTTCTGTTGCTATACTAGGGGAAAAATTATTCTACAGATTAATCAAAAAAGAATAAACAAAACAAAAAAAGACTAGATAACACTAATCATTAATTTTTTTCAATGAAATAATGGTATTTTAAATTAAAACAACCTTTTTCTATAGCATGTTATCAAAACATACTATAGAAATTAATAATAATAAAATAATTTATATTAATTAATTTTATCATAAACAATATTTTGATAAATATGTAAATTTCTCAATAACAATTATATAACAAAAAATATACTTTAAATGTTTAATACAAACCTTTTCTGTAATGGCATGCAAAACAATTTTTAATTTAGAATATATACAAAAACAGCTATAATTCCAGTCAGCCGATGGTCGCATAGTAAAGCTGTAGTTTACACCCTGAAGGATCCGTGTTCAAAGCTGCGTACCACACCTCCAATTTTTCAGGAGGGCCGGGCCCGACTATTGAGCTCCATCCTTCAACCATCCAGTTGAAGGATGGGGCTCTGGAGGACACGAGTTCGAGTCTCGGGTCCTACCCCTTGAAAATGTTTACCATGGGATCCGGGCTCACCTGTCGATCCCTGTACTTCACAATCCGGCAGATCCTTCCGCAGGAGTGGCTAGCCTATGGAAGGGCTTATTTCGCCCCGCCATTTAGTATTCTTGAATAGAAAATGGCATCATCTGTTGAGCAAAAAAATAAAATAAAATGACTATTATAACAATAAATGTACTCCGACCCCTTT
>WUQG02410453.1:0-16317 GCA_011317285.2 Androctonus mauritanicus
CGTAGTGGACGATTTTCTTAATTCGATTCAAATAGCCCCTATATTCAAATAGCCCCACCTTACCCTATTGCTTATCTTGTGCTATAAGCTAAAATTAAATATGAGTCATTTAATATTTATAATTAAAATTTATACACAGTATTTAAAATTTGTAAATTCTGATTTCAGCAACCAGTACTACTTCTTCCACCTCATCTACAAGTAAGTACACCTTTTTTTATAGAAATAATTATTAATAGCATCATTTTATTTTAATATAGCTTTTTCTTAAAATATTTTCTTCCTTTTTATTATAAATATTTTGTATAATATATATTTTAATATGTTTTAATGTTTAATTATCATTTTATAACTTGAAAATATTCATATTTTTATCAATTCATCATAACAATCCATATTTTTAAACGAAGCGGATAACTTATCGTCATTAACGCTTACCTATTATTTCCACAACTTTATGTGCCATACGGAATTATTTTAAAAAACGCATCGAACAGTTAAATAGAATATACTTTTGATAGAATATTTTGTGTTATCAGTATTGAATATCTTGTGTTATCGCTATTCATACTAAGACTGCTTTGTTATTGTTTTTAACTAATTTATCACTAACAGCACACTACAGCAGTTGAAACTCCAAACGCAATAAAAACGTTTGGAGTTTACAACTGCTGTCTTGTGTTATATGATTTAATTAACTGCATCATTTAATATTTATAATTAAACTTTATACATAATATTTAAAATTTGTAAATTCTGATTTCAGCATCCAGTACTACTTCTTCCACCACATCATCTACAAGTAAGTATGCCTTTTTTATAGAAATAATTATTAATAGCATCATTTTATTTTAATATAGCTTTTTCTTAAAATATTTTGTTCGTTTTTATTCTAAATATTTTGTATAGTATATATTTTAATATGTTTTAATGTATATTTTTCATTTTATAACTTGAAAATATTCATATTTTTATCAATTCATCATAACAATCCATATTTTTAAACAAAGCGGATAACTTATCATCATTAACACTTGCCTATTATTTCCGTAACTTTGTGACCCATACTGAATTATTTTAAAAAACGCATGGAAGCTGTTAAATAAGAATATATTTTTGTTAGAATATCTTGTGTTATCAGTAGAATATCTTGTTTATATTCAATATCAGTGTATATCAGTACTGAATATCTTGTGTTATATGATAAATTAATTGCATCATTTAATATTTATAATTAAAATTTATATACAGCATTCAAAATTTGTAAATTCTGATTTCAGCATCCAGCACTTCTTCTTCCACCTCATCTACAAGTAAGTATTCTTTTTTTTATATATATAAATAATTATTAATAGCGTCGTTATAGATTTGAAAGATTTTGTTTCAATACGGCTTTTTCTTAAAATTCTATTTTTATTTGTTTTTCTCTACTATATAGAGTATATATTTTAATAAGAGTTATGTATTTATGTTGTTCTATAACTCCGTAACCGAAAATTCCGCAATCTTTTAATATTTTATATGATTTTATATAATTATCAGAAAATTTAGTTTTTAACCCATCTTAGAGTAATTGGAACAATAATACGAAAAATTAACTTCATCAAGTTTGTCACTGATTAGCGTTAGGCGCTAAAGGAAGATAGATGTATACAGTAGCGCATTCAGCCGTCATTTTATATCCTTCTGCCGATCGATAATCATGGGTAACTTTATGGAAAGTAAACCATAACACTATATTTCTTTTCTAATTTATAAATACAGTAGTTGCTTACTTAACAAAGGAAAATAGTATTTGAAAAAGATTTCCTTCCAATATCTTGTATGCACTTCTTTCTTTCATTTCTTTTACCTTGCGACAAAGAAAAGAATTCTATCATGCTTTTCGGTTCGATTAGAACAATTTACAACACTACAACAATGTACATTGTTAAAAATAATCAGAAAGCCTATAAGCGCGCAATGCTAATGCCCTATCTCACAGGAAATAAAATGGCATCTAATAGCGCAGAGGAATGCGCTTCTCTATATATCTAAGGACTCTTAAACAAGAGAATAATATTTAAACAATCTGTATAATCTTATAATTATTAAGAAATTATTTATAATTTTGTAATAAATGATAGGAAAGTTTAGAAAATCTTATTCTCAAAAATAATACACAGTTTTTAAAATTTGTAAATTCTGATTTCAGCATCCAGCTCTTCTTCCTCCACCACAAGTAAGTATATAAATATTTACATAAATAATTATTAATAGTATCCTTATATTTAAGTGAATATCACAGCACTCCTTCCAGTTGAACTGCAAGGAGTGCTGTGATATTCACTTAAAGATTAATAATTTTATGCAGTATAATAGTGAAGTTAGTATCCTTATAGTTTTAAAAGATTTTTTAATACTATTTTTTCTTAAAATATTATTTTATTCGTTTTTATTGTCTAATATACAGTATATACCTTAATGTTTTTATGTATATATATCGATTTATAATTTCATAACCGAAAATTCCACAACTTTCTAATATCGCGTATGATTTTATATAATTATCAGAAAAATTTAATCTTCGTCCAAAGTTAAATTAATTTGAACGAATAATACGAAAAATTACTTCTTCGTATATGTCAATAGATGTCATTATGTGCTAAAAAAGGGAGTAATATGTAGATTATGTGTGTAATCTTATAATTATTAATAAGTTATTTAGTTTTGTAATAAATGATAGAAATGTATAAAATCTTATGCCTAAATCTAGATTGCTCGGCTTGTATTATTATATCATATAAATTTCAGTTTGTATGTAGATTTGTTTGTTTCAGTCATCTCTTAAGCAATGAAAGCTACAGTCGCCATACTTGCCGAGTTCATTCTGATTAACGACTTAAATCACTAAGATATTCAATTGATTTTTGAGAATAAGCATAGAACAACGATTTATTATAATAATTTAATTTTCTAAACGGTATGAATGTATATTAGCCCCATCTCTTTATGATAGTTCGACAAAAATACATTGGGATATACAATATTTCAGAAAGAGACGAAATTTAGAAATCACAAAGATGACGATGCATGAAAATTCTTCATCCTAAAGAGTTTACTTTCTGGTGACTTACCTTAATTATTTCTTGTTAATATTTCGTAAAACAGATGGCATGTTTCCCTAATCTCATGTATGTAGTTTCAGAAATATTAAATTATAATTACTGACAAAATTTTACACTTAACCATAGGCATACGATGGGCACCCTTAACCAGTTCTTTAAGCCTCTCTTTTTAACCAGCTATTTGCAGTATGTATGGCTAACTATATTAGGATTGTATGAAAAGATGTAAATTTTTATGACTTTCAATCATTCCAATACAAATCATATTTAAAAACAACCACAAGAAAAGCAAGACAAAAATAGCGAACTAAAACAATAAATTTAATTAATTAAATTATATATATATATATGTGTGTGTGGTGACGTCGAAGTCCTTCCACATCTACGGATTGATAGACATTAATAAAACATCAGAGAACAAAAGAAAACTTTATTAAACTTGGAAAAGACAAGGAACATGGCAGCCAACAACTCGTGTTGCCAACTGAACAAAAAATATAAAATATAAATAATTAATAATTAAAACATAGATATTTCATTATACCACATATATGATTATTTTTATCAGTTCCCCTCCGACAATTATTGATAATTCTTGGTAAAAGTTCGAGGTTTAAATGTTTTACTTGATAATTCGTACTGTTACCATAACATGACGATTAATGTTAGTACCTTCTGATTTTCGAACTTTTAGAGTGATATATACACACATGTTATATACATATATATTGCGTATACAACATAAATATAGCATGTTACAATTATTAATCATTTAATAGGTAATAGATACTCTGACAATCGGCTTGTTTATAATGAACGTTAAAATAATCATTTGTTAAACATATCATAAAATAATATATATGATCGACAAAAGAGAAATAATGAGGTAATATGGCATCTTCATGAGACATCGGCAGAAGTGTTACAAAAGTATTATACTCTATCAATATTTTCTTAAATAATTGATACAGTATAATATAAATGTGTCAATCAATAAATTTGTTCTTATATTCAGCAGTTAAACCAAAAGTTTATGACTGGTGTAAAGTTGGACCCCATCCTTTTAAATTTTCAAATTTTTTCGTTTGAAATAGTTCGCACCTCGTTAGCGCCTTTTGCTCTTTTGATATTTTCGTTTGCACCTCACTGTTTGGCCCCCAGAGACTAAAGATTGCCTTCAACTTTAATGCTAAATCTACTCGTAATATATTTAAAGTACTTCATATGTATCAAGTTACCATATTTGTAAATTGAAATTTTTATTTATGTAATGTATTGCAAGATATCAATTTATATTTATTAAATTTTCATTTAATATAATTCAAAATAGCATTATATGCATGATTTTATGGTATAAAACAATTTGCCATGTTATCCTATTGGAATTACGCTTAGCTGACGAAGAATTTCATTATACAAAATTATATAATTAAATCCATCATTTTTCTGATGGGTTTACCTACGTTAATCCGTTGACATAAGCTAATATTGATAAACATAAATTAAAAGACCTATCCAAATCCTGTATATTAAAGAATTTAGTTACCTCTTTTAATCTATGTTTGTCAATGTTATCTTATGGGAGTTTTATTTTGTTATATTATAGAAAAAAAAGACAGTTGGGTATGATCGCGCTTAGCGGTCATCCAACGGAGACGCAGTTTATGACCATTTTATGGTCCATAGAGTTCTATATGTTTGTCAGTATTGCGTGTTTCCGAGCCGCGTTAACCTAAGAGGGTCAGGACTAGCGCTGTCCATATAGCTGGGATCACAGTCTCCGAGGCTTGGGTTAGAGATGGTTATGTTTTAGCACACGAATGTTAAACTCCGACAATAGTTGCTGAAAAATGTAAAATAATCGACTAGAATTTTTGATTTTAGCACAGTCATTTTTATGAACAGTACGTAACAAACAATATTTTTAAAATAAGTATAAAAATAAAATCAATTCAGTTTACACAATAGTTAAAATTACAATTTATCATCTATGCAAAAGTAAAGTTCCTTCTTGAGAAATAAATTTCTTATTTTATAAGTTATTATTGTATTTTTAAATTGGAATCAAAGTAATTTGTGGTAGATTATTTTCTGTATTGTTGTCTTTATGACAATACTTAAAATAGAGTGTTGGTTTACTGAAACTTTTCCACAGCATCATCCAATCGTATTTTTCAACCAGAAAAAATTATATTTATAAATGAATCCTTATAACATTCACATACTATTTAACTGAAATTATTTTATAATAAATATTTGTTTGAAGATCGATTTGTTTGCTTGCACACTAATATACAGTGTGATCAAAAATTCGTGCAATTTTCAAAACATTGTATGACAGGCAGTTTAATCTATTAAATATTTTTTAAATAGGATTTCTTGTCCGTGATATTATCATAATTGGTAACAGGAAGATGACGCCACCAGTTGATTCGACAATACATGCGCCGTGGCCGGAGCATGTATTGTCGAATCAGGACAGCGATGTCTTTTAGACAGGAATTAAGCGTCTTTGTTCTTGAGTTACTTCAAATTGCAGTCATATGCCACATGTCAAGAAGATGTCTTAGCTGCTTTTTCTGATGTCATTGTACCAAACAAATCCACTATATGTCGTTTAGTAACTTGTTTTTGAGAGACGGGAAGTGTTATCGCCCGTAAGTGTTTACGTCAACCAGGTGTGTTGATTAAGGATTCAGTGGAGACGATCCTTCAAAGGTTTCTTGGTTGTCCAAGAAAAATTCCTTCGAAAACTTTCTAGACAGAACGGACTTCCTACGGAATGTTCATAAAGGTAAAAAGTTATTAAATTACATCCATACCGGATTAGCGTTTTTCGTCTATTCCAAAAATCAGATAGGAAAAACGACTGCAGTATTATCGATGATTTAAAAGTTTCATTGGAAATATGTTTGTTCTAGACAAGAATTTTTCCACAGACGAAGCTTGATTCCATTTCAGCGGCTATGTGAACAATCAAAATTATAGAACAGAATCTTCGGAGTACTGATATGAGTTCCACGAATAGCCATTACATTCTCTCAAAATTGGGATATGGTGTGCCTCACTCAGTTCATAGCTTTGCCTGAATTGCGTGATTTGACTGATGAATGTGATTGTTGATTATAATAAGATGGAGCAACTACGTACACGGCAAATAACTATGCAATTTTTGCACGAATTCTTTCGTGATCGCATAATTTCTCTTAGTCACCGGATCTTTCTCCTGTAGATTTTTATTTGTGAAAAAGCTGCATACATTTGATGAATTTAAAAACAACATCGAGGAGTGTGTTCGACCATCGATGTAGCTACACTACAAAAGATCGAACATTTACACTCGCATTAATGCATGCATTAACCTGCATGGTGGATATTTTCAGCACTGGCTGCAAAAATTTTAAGTGTATTTTTCAGAATTTTTTTTTATTTTGTTATTTTATAAAGTATAAACACAAACAAAAGCCATGATAAATACGTACAATGAATTTTTGGGTTGCATGACTTTTCGATCACCCTGTGTTTATTATTTTACGCTTTGTTCGCACGATATTTCTTTTTTGATATAGACCTAATGAAATAATTGTTTCGAAAAAATGATAATTGTTTCTGATAATACTTAGTACAATTTTTAATTTTTATTCTTCGATTATTGATGTTTATTTTAATTTTTTTGAATTTAAGAAAAATAAAGATGGAAGAATGATCCATAAAATATGATAAAGCGAAAATTACTTTAAAATATATCTTAAAGAGTAGCCTATATGTCTAATCAGTGAACAGTATATAACTTTTTGATTGCTGCAAAGTTTCTATTGGAATCACTGATAATGCTATAAATGTATTCGAAAGATTTTTATAAATTTGTCTAACGGCTTCTCAATTCAAGCGTAACCTTTTAGATCGTCTAAACCAGGGGGTGGGCAACCTGTTTTTGTAGGGGGCCATATAGAAAAATTTATGGTAAGCCACGGGCCAAAACAAAAACAATTGATAATAATAGTATTTATTTAAAATAGAGAATTACAGAAATGTAAGTACACATAGAGTTGGTATTACATATAATAAAATAATGTAATGTTCCAACTCTAACTAATGAGAAACTTGGGATTGTCTTTCTTTTGCGAGACGTTCAATATTTGGCGAAAGTGACGTTGTTGCTACGTATAAGGAGCTTTCCAAATTAGTATCGATAATACTTGATCTGTTTTTGATTTCGCGAAATTCATTTTTGAAAAAATTGCTCACAGCGACAAGTACTGCCGAAGAGAGACATCATTTTACATATAAAATTAATTAGATTTCGATATTTATCTTTGGAAACATGTCTCACGTATAAATCTTGCGGAGGTATCTCACCAAACTGACTTTTCAGAACATCATCTGTCTGGAATTCGAGTACTTCCATTTGAAGCGACATTTCTACTCGCTCCACGTTCACGTCGAATGATGTTACGAATATTTGGAAATGAAGTTCAAGTGAATGGAAATCCTCAAATCTGGATGTAAATTCTGTATTTAATAAAGATAGTTCCTGCGCCAGGGCATTCTTAATCGAAATTTTTTTGGTCTGCTAAAGTGGGAAAATGATATGTATTTCCTGCACGAATCTGATTTTTCCACCATCGAAGTTTGCTTCGAAAAGATTTTACACGGTAAATAACTCATAGGCGAATTCTCCCGGTTTTTGCATATTCGTTTTTAGTGGTTATAATGGAGAAAATCTCTTATTTTCAAATTTTGGTCAACTGCACGAATAAAAATTGTTAGTTGCGCTGTATCAATAATATCAATAATTTCGTCTAATGCTATGGAAAATGTCACACATTTTTCCACGATTTGGCCAAGCGCTACTTTTATGTTTTCTGCCATTGCACCTATTCGTCTGGTGACTGTTCTTCTGGATAAACTAACTTCTGCCAACTTTTTATTTTTTCTGTACACAAGATATTGCTCAATTCTGTTAAGCACTCTTTCATCAACTCGCCTTCTGAGAACGGCTTCAAATATTCCGCCAGTTTCTTATTAACAACATAACTGGCCCGAACGATATCCTCACTTTCTTCACTGCGTTTTATTAAAACAGTTTGTTGAGCGGCTATATTCTTTTTTAACTTTTCGATTATATCGCTTCTGAATTGCCTTGTTAAACTTCCATATTTTCGAAAATGTTTGATGGTATAATGTCTTTTTAAATTGTACTCTTTTAAAACCGCGGCAGCTTCATTACATATCAGACAAATTGGCTTGTCCTGATAAATAACAAACAAATATTCTTGGGTCCACTTCTGCTGGAAGGTACGACGTTCTCGATCAACCTTTCTGTATTTACTACCCGAAGGTTCGGACATATTTTAGGACCAGAAAATTTTTCAAAACAATCAAAACTTACTAATCCAACTTCTGTACTTCCCAACTGATCTTAACACAAATTGGCGGGAATCACAGCCGCTTTTCCTCATATAGCGGGTGGCCTAAGCGTCTCGACTATTCCAGAATTTACTGGCACTGTCTAGTCTAGGCGGGTCGTATTAATATGCAACAGAGAAATTTAATGACGGGCCAAACAAATCTTGCTGGAGGGCTCATGTGGCCCGCTGGCCAGGGGTTGTCCACCCCTAGTCTAAACTATCTTCATAAAATAATTAAATTCACTCGTTTGTTTAAAAATCGTAATAATATTATTCTTATCATCTTACATCTGGATTAATGTAAATTTTCTTACTCTTATTAATAAAAATTATTGCTTAGGTATTGAATTTCCTGCATATGTCTGCTTACAAAGAAATGACTCATTTTATATAAGATTAGATCATGCCCTTAAAATTTAATCTTGTTATTAAATCATGGGAATTGAATTATAAGATGAAAGTTCTTTTAAGCTTTCATTATATGTAACAATTTACAGTATCTTATAAATCCTTAAAAGTGATTTTGAAATTTAATATTATTTAGATATTACCATGCAATTTGGGAAATGATGAAAATTTTATCTATACAACGAAAATGCAATAAAATATTTTTTAAAACTATTTCAAAGATAGATACAAAACATTATATCTTTTTTTTTATACCTGAGAAGCCAGTATACTTTGTTTGAATTTATTATAAATATTCAACCAATTATATTTGCTTAGAATTTGTTTAATTTATAGTTATATTCTACTGAATAGTTCTTTTATTACTTTTTTAATCTCAGATGATTACGTCAGTTATGTAAAGTTAGACTTTGATTTTTCAAATAGAATCTGGTGTTTCGAAATAAGACATCCATTATTTCATTTCATTTAATTTTAAATTCAATTTAATTACTTATAGAAATATGTCAGATGAAATTATATTTTTTGGCAAAAATTTATCGTGTGTTTTTTTCCTAGCAATATTTGATATGGTAACAGTTTCATTAATTAAACAGGTCATAATTGAAACTTGTAACTGCATTCGATTTTATATTTTTTGCTTTGTTCACCTTTAGAATATTTTAATTTATTTCCGTTTTAATTTGGAATTGTTGCAAAAATACGATAAATTTGCAGAGTAATTTATGATAAAGAACCGGATTGGTGATAAATTGAAAAGGGACATTTCTATCCGCAACGTTTTGTCATATTAACCTATGGGTGTTAGGTTTAAACCATAGTGAAATTTAATTATTGAATAATTCGTTTGTTGTCCAAAATATTCGAAAAAGAATTCAATTAAAAGTTTCTTTTGTCAAAATGAAAAAATCTATATCTAATCTTCCCTTACATTATTTCCAAATTATTAATACCGTCTGGTAATACCAAACGAATAAATCTTTTTTGAATATTGTAAAAAGCGAAAACTTGATAACTTTGCATTCGTATGTATTATCGAATGAAAAAAATATAATATTGTAAAAATAATTAACCTTTAATCGTGTCATGTATAAATACGTTTATTTAACAAACAATCCTACTTTTAGTAAAATACATTTACAATCACTGATTTAACTAACTGTAAGAACTACTACACAAATGATGGAATGCATTTACATATTGTAGTTTTCGTTTTCATAAAAAATTTTCAAACTAATAATTAAAATTTCTTAAATTTAAGAACTTTGTCACTTATACTTTCAACATTAATAATTACTTTTTAGAAAACGTTTTGCTAATAAAACTAATTTAATTCTTCTGTAGATCGCAGTGTGTCTTTAATAATACCATTTGAAAATTCTCTACAAAACAACGCACCAATCAATCTTATCTCGGTGTTTACGTAATTAAACTTCTGATAACGTTTGATATTCTTTTCGAGTTCTTTTCAATCAATAAAATCTTTATCAGAAGATACAATCGAACATTTTAATTTTCATATCTAGCAATTAATATCTTATCGAATGATGTTATCATCGAATATTTTAAATGAACATTTCACTCAACGTTTCGTATCGAAATATCTTTTTTCAATCAATTTTGCTTCTGAATCGATACATAAGAGGAACTGAAAGAATTTTATATTAAAAAAATAACATACCAGTTCAGTTACTCGGGTTTATTTCTGATAAAATCTCTGAAAACTATTGAAATTTGCTTATTTTATGCCAGTTAAGTCTATTTTTAACTTTGTGAAAGGTTGTGAAATTCTTGATATATGGAAACAAGTTCCCAAGTAAGGCCCCGTTCCCACATACTGTATATAGTATATACTGTATACTGTATTATACTGTATATAGTATTATACAGTATACTATATATACTGTATAATACTAAAAAACCTAGCGATTTTACTTCATTATATATAATATTTTGATTATTCAGCTTAAATCATTGATTATTCAAAGTATTTATAGCTGAAATATTTATAATAAATTTAAAAATAAATAATTTCTCAAGATAATATGTGTAATAAAAACATATTATCTAGAGAAATCATTTGTTTTTAAATTTATTATAAATATATATATTATATTGCATATAATTCTTAAATTTTAATTTTGTATCCTATAGTCTACTATATATTTTTGTTTGATTTGATGGATATGATCCTATTTTTTTTTTGTAAATTGGTGAGTAAAAAAACTCATTGATTTTGACTTTGAGAAAAACAATTTTTAAATAAAATATCATTAGAAATATATACTAATTGATTATACAATAATTTAAAAGAATTATTTTTTTGCAATCAGTAAAAATTTTATTTGCTATAAATTCAAACAACTCAGTAAAATATAAAACATTTTCAGCATAAATTGCTTTAAAAATTTCTCCCTGTGTTTTCCTAACATTTTAATTACAACGTTATGCATTATTTCTGACTGTTCAAATTCATTAAATTGCCTTAATCTGCATTCCAGTAATGCACAGAAGTGTGAGATTTTGTCCTGTTTGTGTCTCTGAAAAAATTTCCCAAATTGTTCACTTGTATTTTTAAACATAGACACTGCTTTTCATTCAAAGTTGATTCTTCATCATGTTTTTTTCTTTTTCTTTTTTTGATTGCTGTAATATTTGGCATGTTGTCAATATTACTGCTAAAAAAAAGAATATGACATGTTTTTTTAAATTATACATTTACATAACAAAATATAGTATACTTATTGTGTATTAAAACCTTATTTACCCTATTAATTCATAGTTAGTTTCTGGCTCATCAATAGAATTAATACTTTCTTCTGTATATGTTTTCATTATCTGCATATGAATCTGTTATTTCACTTGCAGGCAATAAAAGTGTGAATATATGAAGCTAATTCACTTGGGTCTTAGCAATCATTAACACAAATATTGTTTTCTACATTGGAAATAGTACTGTAAAATAAATTTGTAAATACTCATGCATAAAATGAATATACATACACATTGAATAGTTAAACAAACCTATCATTAGGTGCGGTGTTACTTCCCAATATTTCATCTAATACTTTATATAAATCCCAGTTTGATTTATATATGAATGCTTTCCCAGCACCATTAAATGTACTCTGCCTAATTTTTCTTTTGTATACCGAGCTGTTTGCACTCTCCACTTCTCAGCTTCAATTTCTATCATAGGAATTAATAATTTAAATAACGTTAGCTCCGAAATAATATATGTTTAGGCCTAACTACATTTTGCTATCTATTTACCAGAAATTCTAAATTTGGAATTTCTGGTAATTAGATAGCAAAATGCCCATACTGCCATACTGTCCCTACAGCTGCCCATATTGTTTTTTTTTATTAACACGTCCTTAAAATCTCTATGTGTTTTGTCAAATAATTGTGGATATTTCCTAATTTCTTCGATGAACATTTCGTTTATTTCCTAACTTAATCTTCTCTTGTCTTCCGTATTAAATTTCGTTCTCTATTCGATGATTGTATACGTCGCGTGTGACGTCGCTCTCCAAGGTTGGCTATTGGTTTAAAATATTCTTTTTCCGGATCACGTTACGGAAAAATTAAAAGTTGCTCATCTCCATATTCCGGACACTTTCTGCACTGCCTATACGGAAATATTTAAAATTTTTCGTTTCCGAATTACTTTTATGTAGTACTTTTCCGTAAGTGGGAACGGGGCCTAACTGCATCTTTTAAATTTCTAATTATATCTTCTGATAAATTTAGTTTTTGTAAAAAACTATCCTAATTAACTTCTCGTTTTATTCGATTTCCACTGATTAGACGTTTATTTTTCATAATTTCGTTTTAAATCTAATTAAAAACCGATATACAGGGCGTCGGTTAATAATTTAGGAAAATATTAAGGCAAAAATCGAACGAATCAAAAATGAAAAAAATCTTGGACTTGCGTCAAAATCGACTTAAGACGGAGATGTTGGAACGGAACCCCGTCGTAAGTCGAGGACTACCTGTGATCATTTTACAATTTGATATAAGACAAAATTTTACAAAGAATTATTCTTACTCGCCCATCTTCTAATAACAAAAAAGATTAATTCGACTAAGTTAACTGTATTGTTTAGTTTAGTTTTTTTAATAATCGTTTTTAGAATTTGAACATGTTAATTTAGATTTTGTATGTGAATTGACTTTGATTTTGCTATATAACTAATTAGGGAATATTCTGTCGTATGTATTTTACTTGTTATCGAATTTAGTTCAGTTTTAATAATTATTTAAATATGTTCTTCAAATGACAGATTTGTTACTACAGAATCTTTATCCATTACTATTTAAATTATACAAACGATAAAAATCATTTATTGAACTGAATAAAGAGCTCATGTTTGATAGAAACTATTTCAGTTTTTAAATTACTTTAGAGAAAATTAAAAATTCTTTAAAAATATCGAAGTTCACACATACAATGAAGTTTACAAAAGTGAGACATTAAACTATGTAAGTCTATATTTTAAAACTTGTAATTGTAAGACGGTGAAGACGCAAACGAAAATATGAAAAAATGCAAAAGTTATTAATATAGGGCAAAAAAATGCGAGAAAACATAAAATTTTAAATGTTGGTAGTAACTTTACGCCAGAAATTATCAAAATCAATAACTGTGTTGATATTTTAGCCAGAGATTAAAACAGAGGAAAAAATGAGTTTGTGATGACTTCTGAAAAATTCTTTCGGTTTCTAAAAATAAAGAATCCTGACCTGTATCTGAAATTTTAAACTGCGTAACTTTGGAGAAAGTTCTTATATTATTGTAATGTTATTGGAAAGAAAATTGTCTATTGAAAAGTCGTGATTACAAAATTCAGTAAAATGTTTGATGCCGATGTAAAAAGCAAACGCTACTTGGAATTGTTTCTTTCTTATCTTTAACTGTTTTTCAAGATATTAAATACAAAGCAGCGGAATTATGAATTAAAAGAAAATGATCCTTAAATTGTTGTGCTAGAAATATGAAATATTTACATGAATTTAATTTATTGTAACTACAATATAAAGCAGATAAAATTTGTAGCCAATGATTAGGTAATTTATTATATTTACTTTATTTATATATAATTTTTGCGATTTTATGGATTTTATATGGTGCTACGATCTAAATTTGAACATTTGCTAATCCAGTCAAACACTATCTTATATTGGATAGTGTTACATTAATAAAAGATAGTTATTACTTCAGTTTCAATGATAACTCATGTTTCGTTGGGATGGAAACAATTAACTTTACAGGCAATTTAGTTGTCGAGCGGAGACAGTTAAGTCAGGATTTCTGACACTAGGTTGATAACTTACCGCATCCACACCAAATGAGTTTTTAAAATTAATGACCAAAAATTTTAGTGAAGACGGGTAAAAAAAAGGCACTCGGATGCTGATTGAGCCATGTTGAATATAGACCTACGCGGGAATAAAGACAACTATGTTAATATATTAAAATAAAATATTTATTAAAATAAGCAGATTAACATATACAGCGTTCAAATTGATCTATTTTTACTCAGAAGGAAGAAATTTTTGCATATGAAATAATTGTTTATTTGCATATGACAGATATGCCCCCAGCTTAACGCAATGACTGAAGTTTTCAGTGAAGAATTTTTTTATTTCAAATTTGCCAGGCTTTCACTTTTGCCAAAATTTATAATTAACACTCAAAACTAAAATAATTGGTTTATCAAATTTTCAGATTGATTAAACTGTTTTTCATGTGAAGGTTCATGTGTGTGTTTTTCAGATGTATTGTTATGCCTGCATTCAACCATATCTCTGCGCACTTTTCAGCATCAAAATTTTGCAGTATTAGCCCATTAATGCGTATGAACATCATTGTTTCTAAAATGTCAATCTTTAGTTTATATCGTAATTCCTAAATTTGCAAATTCGTTGTAGAAGAATCTCTTTCGCACTCACTAGATGATATCGCAATTATATTCAATTCGATTCAAGTATATTCATATTCAGGTTTTATTGTATTCAATTCTAGAAACGAGGAACTTAACTGTTTTTTTGGGAGGAATGACTAAGATCATTTAGAGAGAGGGGGTAAAAATTTAAGAAGCAGGAAAATTCCTTCTCATTCCACCATAATTTAAACGCTGGACCTACATAATATAAATTATTCGATTAATACATACATCTCTATTTTCATTCTTTTAGTAGGCCTATGTAACACTAACATTAGCATCTGAAAATGAATCGAAAAATCAACAAAACAATTAAACAAACTTCTATCCTTAAATGGAAATTGTGCCTTCTAATTCAAACAATACCTTTGAGATAATGTAGTGAGTAAGCCTACTTAATCTTTCGTTATCTTTTTCTCATACTATATTTTTAATGATTTAATAAGATACTTGTAATAATAAATAGGAGAAAATACATCCAAACAGGACAATGGACACACATAAGCTGCTCAGACAGAACTGTTTTCGTTTTTTCGGAAACTATATATACGTATCTGTCCTCGATGTTCTCATAGAATTAAGGAAGAAGTACAAATTGGTGGTTTTCAATTTGGATTTTTTCCTTATTCCATAAAAATGAAAGTATCATTCGCTCAATTTGATGCTTTATTTTTTATTGAGATTGGCTGAAGAAACTGTCAACACCGATGTTTGTTCTTCTCTCCTAACAGAAACAGTGATCAGTTATACAAAACTTATTTCCTGTCCAAAATATTTTTATGGAGATCTATAAGTAAATTTTATATTTAAATTTTCTATTTATGCCAAGAGTTATTTAAAAAGCTAAATCTCGAACATCTATTCATTTCATTACTTTTACAGTTTATTTAAACATAAATATATAAATTTTTGAGTAGCAGATGTCAATATTATTTGCATAAAAGGCAGATATATTTCGATGAGCTTTGTCAGCGATGAACTACTGCAGTTGTTAACTTATACTTAGCTATATGCTTATATGAAATATTATAAAATATTTAAAATTTATAACGAATATATAATCTTATTGATTAATAAAGTTTAAATGAACATCTTATAAAGCTTCTAGAAAGCGCATGAGTTATCGACTATAGATTGTTCATTATTCTGTACAGTTATTATTGTTTATAAAAAACACTGACATGTAAATTAACGATAGTCAGATGAGATCTTGAGAAAAAATGGAAGGAAAGGGTATGAAATCGTACATATATTTTAAAAAGTACCGTTCCAAACACATGACAATATGCCACTTATATATATAATGTCAATGTTTGATTTATATTCGATGCTTCTTTCGATAGCTTAAAACTCCTACGAATTAATGCCTATGATTAATGTAGTAATCGTATTAATGTATCGTGATTAACGTATTAATGGCCCATTAATGATACGTTGATA
>WUQG02410464.1:0-16316 GCA_011317285.2 Androctonus mauritanicus
ACTGGGGGCTCGCTTGTGTGCTCCTATACGAAATCGGAACTGCTTAGATGGTGCCCATATCTGTAACTGGGAACCTGAGGTGGGACCTACACGAATCTGGACCGCTCGGCTGGTCAAGCTTTCGCATAATCCCCATAGAAAAGAGTAGTATATAAAAAAATAAAGATTCTATACATATTTATTTTAAGTAATTTAAATTACACAAATTACTTAAAAAATACTGTTTTTATAGGGTTTGCAAAAGATTAGGGACACTATACACAAGGACGAATTTTTATACTTTAAGAGTAAATTAATAGAAAGTAACTCTTGCTTTCCTTTTAATGACATCAAGACAACGTGTTTTTATGGACATCAAAAGATTTGTTAAGTAATGCGATTCAAGATTTTTCCACTCGTTTTGGATAGCATTTTTGAACTCATCTTTTTTTTTATTATGTTACTTATCATTGACATAAACATTTTTTGTTAATTGTCCCCAGTCATTTTCAATGAGGTTTAAATCTGGAGAATAATTAGGCCAATCCAAAACCTTAATTTCCTGTCAATTTAACTTTAAAATTGAGTAAAGAATTGTTTTGTCACATGAGATGTGTGAATAGGGGTGTTGTCTTGTTGAAAAATAAAATCCTTTTGTAATACTGGCGAAAGTTTCTTAGAAAGCGTTTCAATATACTTTTTCGAATTTTGTTTTCCATCTAAAAATGCAATATCACTGGTTTCGTTAGCTCAGAAAGCACTCCAAAACTATACAGATCCTTCATTACTTTGCTTACTGAAATAAGTTTCTGGTTCTTTACGAATATCATGCAAATAATATTTATATCCATCTTGGCTATCCAAATTCCACTTTTTTTCATCGGAAAATACAACTTTGTTCCATTTATCATCACCACAATTAAACCATTTTTTCAGCCCATTTTAGTCTTATCTCTGTATAGTTTTTAGAAAGATAAGATGACTTGTTCATCTTATATACCTAAAATTTTTGTTGTTCTCAAATATTTTATTACTGTACAATCTGAAACAGGTAGCTTCAAGTTTTCTTTCAGTTATCTTGCATTTTAATGAGCCTTTGGAACTGTAACTGCAAGATTACAGTTGAGATTTGGAACTCAACAGAGGTGTGAGCTTTTGTCAAAACTCAATAGCTTGTCAAAGCTCAACAAAGCTTTTCACAAAAGCTGTTGAGCTTTTGACAAAAGCTGCAAAAGCTATTGCTTTTGACAAAAAAACAGCTTTGACAAGTTCAACAGTTTTTGACAAAAGCTGTTGAGCTTGCCAAAAGTGTTTTTTGTCAAGCTGTTGAGCTTTTGTCAAAGCTCACACCTCTGTTGAGTCAAAGCAGGGATCTTCCTTTTATATAGTTAGTACCATAACCATCGGATCTATTAAAATTGAGTCAGTATCAATTTTGGGATGATTTAATTCTTTTTCAATCTGTAAAATAGTTAAATTTGCTTTCTTAAAGGCTATTATTTGATCTTTTTCATTCTTAGTCAACTGAAGGACTCTTCCCATCTAATTCGAATAAACCATTAGCTGCAATAGTGATTTTTCTATTGTTAATATTGTCTATCAGCTTCTCTTATTGTAAATTGCTGATTCTTCACCTTTATGAGTGTCATTGAATACAAATAATGAGATGTCCTTAACCTTTTGCACACCCTTTAAACTGATACTTGTGCAAAAAAATGCATAATTTTGTTGAAGTGGTTAAAGTAATTAAATATCCACACAAACTTCTCTACTTTTTCTACTTGGTGTGATACCGTTTTAGGAGAAAATATGCGAATAGGTTTGGAAAATTCTAAAAATTGGGGTGTCCCTAACTTTTTAAAAAGCAATATATATGAATAAATATTTGGATTAGTATTTTTGGGCATTTTAAGTATTATAAATATGAATTTTTATAGCACCAGCACTTAATAAATACTAATCCATAATGACTTTGTTTAATGTCTATCCATCGATATATTTATTGTATCCTTATTTATAAACCTATCATTGACGTAATCAGTTATTGCAAATGCCATCTTATCTTACCAACCAAATTTTGATTACGTCATTGATGGAGTCGTGCAGTCTCTTAAAATCATAGATGAGAAGAAGAGTGGAAGCTGTAGTTAGGCATTGATAGAACTATAAGAGAGATATAAACATGAATAATTATGGTTTTAAGTTATTATTTTAAATATTTCTATTTTTAAATTTAGTGTATGGAAAATATATTGAATGCGGGAAAGATAATCTGAGCGTTAAGGCGAGATGATAATGAAAAATGAACTGTACAAGAAGGGTTTATGGTAAGTTTAATCTTTAAAACATTATTATAAAAAATTGAAGAATTTTGGAAACTCTCAATATCTGCTTAATTTAATTTTTAATTTTCAATTTTATTCTGGATGCAACAGTTTGCTTTTAAAGCTATATTTGAATCACTTATCAGAAAGCGGACTAAATTAAGAACTTAAAATTGCGTAAGTTGCAAAATCCAAGTTGAAAAACAGTCGCACTTTTTCTTCTAATTATAGAATTTATTATTTTCTAAATGAATGTGACGAGAAAAACATCATTAAGATTAGCAACATAACGAAGAAAATTTGCCTTAAATAAATTTATTCATTAGCACGATTAATAATAATAATAATAATAATAATAATTGTAACTCGAGATAAAATTCTCTATTACAAGTACAAACGAAATGACCTGAACGTCTATTAAAATTTCTGAAATTCATTTAAGATCGGTCCGGACTAAAGTTCTAGAAAGCATTGTTATAAATTTATTCGAAAAGTTTAAGAAATACGATATATAGCAGATTAAAGACATTTAATTAACAGGAAGAATTAAATTAAAAATAGGTTATAGTAAATTGGATCTCTGTCTCTTGTTTTCTTCATGTTTGAATATATTTAACTGTTTTTTTCCCACCAAAATCGCTCATTCAGTTTATACATATATATTTTTAGCAATGGTTCTTAAATTATAGCAGCTAGTCGAAGTCGTTTCTCAAGCAATTAAAAGATTCTTCATTGAGTTGGCATGATGATTCATGTGAATATAATGCATAAGTTGGAATATTTCTAAGAAATCAAAACCATTTTTTTGTACTTTAATCAAAAAATAACATACGGTACTGTAGAAACTTTCATATCAACTTTTGGGATTGTTTATAGATCGATATAATGCATTGATCCGAATTAAAATGATCAGGTAGGTTTAATTTTATTTATATATAAAAAAAATTCTAAGTTTTCATTTAAGAAAGTTTTGATCTTTTTAAGCGTAACAAGTTTTATATACTGTATCTGTAACTTTATCAGCGTTAACTTTTGTGTCTTTAACTCATATTGTGCTGCTTGCATGTTAACTCGGTAGATCAGTTAAACTCCAAAAAGTAATCAATAAAAAATTTGAAATGGATGTTTATTGAGCGTTGCACTTGCGCTTTTAGGAAGTGCTAACTTGTTACTTAAAAAGTATATTCAGTAAACATGCGCTAAAAAAAAATCTTAAAATAAATCTATACGTTTAGTTAAATTTTACAAGAAAAATATTCATAGAATCAAAAATTTTGTTCCGTCGTCTAGCAAAAATATATATAGTACTGCATATTTAAAATCTTAATAATGATAGATATAGACGTTTTTTTTTTTTTATTTATGTATAGAATTAAGTGATTTAATAAATCTGAACTTTTTTCTTCCTCATGTTGAAATGTATAATATATGCAAATCGATTATATGTGAAAATTTCAAAACATATTCATTAATCGATTAGTGAAATTATTAAAAAGCAGATATTATTATTATTAATAATTATCAAAAAATAAAATTTTAATGTGGGCATTTTGAAGATGCAGAAAAAATTCTCAATGAGCGGGTACGTCGTTTATAACATAACTGCATCGTAGCTGGCAGATCTTAATTTTTAAAATACTGAAATTCCGGTATTTTTCCTGCACCTCTACATTAATTTGAACTTCACTGAACTTATTCATGTTGAATGTGGTGAAACACATTTATATTTAAGTGGTAATACTTGTTAAAATTTGCTATTTTATGCGACC
The DNA here is from genome assembly GCA_011317285.2 of Androctonus mauritanicus. Taxonomy (NCBI): domain Eukaryota; kingdom Metazoa; phylum Arthropoda; class Arachnida; order Scorpiones; family Buthidae; genus Androctonus; species Androctonus mauritanicus. The sequence continues at coordinate 4,073 of WUQG02410464.1, forward strand.
TTCTAGTGACGTAGCTTCTAGCGATGCCTTCACATCCAAGTGAGCCAAACAAATCCTGATCTTGTGAAACCTATATCGTCTCCTATTTTTATGCTTTATTATATTTTTATATGCTATTTTTTTATTAATAATGACGTATTTTATTTATTATAGGTACTGGAAATTTTCATACTTCATATTTTGTTTTATCCATATGATAATGTGCTCGGAATGGAACAAGAAAGTAAGTTTCGTTTATACTCTTGGATACTCTTGAATGTAGCCAAAAATATTTTGGACTTTTGAATAAGAATAATAAAGGATTACTTTAATCTTATTACAGTAATCTTTTTTTTTTTATTGCACTAATCCCTTTTAATTTTCTTTGCACAGAAAATGCTAATCCGTAAAAGGTTAAATTTGCATTTCGGCGAGATAAAGACGATAATAACCGAACCGGTAATCTAATTATGTTAAAAGTAATTAAATTAAATACTTTACAACATTTTATATTTCTATTTAAATGTAACATGACGTCATTATTATGAAAGCAAAAAGGAAAAAAAAAATATAAAAAGACATTCATCTTATTCTAGTAATGGTTCTTTTGATTGCTGAGGTTAAAAACTTTATTCTTTTATATAACCGGACTAAAAAAAAATAAGAACAAAATACGCAATTAAAATATTATGACTAATGATATTTTGTTTCAAAACAAGAGTAGGCGTTTATCATCATAAAGTTTTAAAAAGCAAATAAATATATCATGAGAGTCTTCAATAAGAACATGGCGTAGGGGATTTTTTTTTTTATTATGCAACCTACTCTTATACATTTTTATGAGTTATAAAAGTTTAAATAGATCTAAAGTAAACTTCAACTCGTTTATGTTTATGAAGGCGTTTTAATAGTCGTGTTATATAAAGCTTTTAGACTGAAGATATCGAACGAATATATTTGTTTCCGTTCAGTTTGTAAGCATAAACTGCTAAAGCAAAGTTCAAAAAGTGTACATAACGTACACAAATAAATCAATCTTAAAAAAAGAGATTAAATAAATATTTTGTATTTATTGAATATTATATTGATGGTGATTTTATGAAATTTATCAAGCGAATTTATGGTAAGATTCTACTTTGACTGCCTCAGGTTTTCGCGTCTGATCCCAGTGCGACGCGTCTGTGAATAATAAGTCGCGTTATTGCGCGCCTGTCGCTTTTTTTCCGTGCTCGATAAAGTAGATGTTAATATTCACGTGAATGATATTAAAATCTACTTCATCATGTTTTCATATAATGCACATGATAGTATGATCATATTGTATCATCATTTTAATATGTGCGCGCAGCGATGCGAAAATGTGTGACAGTCGAAGTAGAATCTTACCAAATTTACTTTTCGATTAATTCAAAAGATAAATTTGGTAATATTCTACTTTGTCTGTCTCAGGTTTTCGCGTCTGTGAATAATAAGTCGCGTTATTGCGCGCCTGTTGCTTTTTTTCGTGCTCGATAAAGTAGATGTTAATATTCACGTGAATGATATTAAAATCTACATCATATTTTCATATAATGCATATGATACGATAATATGATCATTTTATATCATCATTTTAATATGTGCGCGCAGCGCTGCGAAAATGTGAGGCAGTCGAAGTAGAATCTTACCCTTAAAACAATATTTCTGATTAAGATGCTTGTTTAGATACTACTGTTCTACAGGATATTTTTTATTTACGTTTATTTTATTTATTTAATCGATCGCGAAACATATATAAACATATAAATATTCTCACAATTTATCTGATAAGTTTAACTCGCAACACATAGAAGTGATAAACATTCAGCAAATTATGCCTGACGAAAATATGTTGTAAAAATAAATAATAAAATGTTTATATATATAGATTTAACAATTATAGCAATCGAATTATCATTTCATATACAAAAGGACACATTCAATATTCAGAAGTCGGTCAAGGATCCTGACTGTTGAATTTTAATTCATATGAATGAACGAATGTAATCTATACCATATTGAATATGTTCTAACGCAAGAATTTAATAAACAAAACTTAAAAATAAACTTTTGTCATCATCAAGTAATCGTATAAAAAAACTTTTATAGCTTTAAATAAAAATATTTTATATGAAGTTTTACGACTTCACACTTAAAACGATTAATTAATAACAATTTTTATAGGGACTCCTCCGTCAAAACAACTCTTCAAACACGTTTAAAGAATTTCACGTGAATTATTGGCAATTTTTAACTAGAACCGAATTAAATATTCATAAAGTTTTAAATATTAAATTGTCGAAATATTAACAGGAAACCAATTAATTAATCTCCATTAATTCCATCTTTTTTAACAGAGAGAAGAATAAATTGTATGCATTCTCGGTTTTAATATAAAGGTTATAAAAAAAGTTATGTAAAATTTGATAAATATGCTAATTCGTTATGCAAAGATAAAAATTAACGCATGTTAAGGTATTTTCCTTCGTTTAGTTATTAAAATTATATGAAGAAAATTGATACTAGTTGAATATATTAAAACTATAGCCTATTATGAATAACAATATATACTTTTAATAATAATTAATAATTATGTTTATTGAATTATTGCAGTATTAATAATTAGAATTTAATTTCATCAATACGTTAATACATAGATAGTTTGTAGGAAAGGGGAACTTAAAACAACCCTAGTACGACTACCAACCAGTGATTTATTGTGCTCCTTTAATAGGATCATTCGATAATAAGTCCTATCTTACTCACAAAAAATAGTATCTTCTTCAATGGGACTGTAGAAAGATCTTCTGGAACAGGAAAATGCAACTCTAGAAGATCATACCTTAGCTCTGAAAGGGCCACACATTCATACAAAATGTGGAGTTTCGTCTCCTCCTTAATATTTTCTACAATTGGGACAATCAGGAATCCCAATTAAGTAAAAATATCTTGTAAGATTACAGTGCCCTATAAGAAGCCCTGTAACAATCCTAGCTTTTATGCAATGCAAACGACTCTTTAGTTCTCTGTAAAGAAGGACCTAAAATAAGAGCCTTTGCTTGCCTTAGTCCAGAAACAGACCTCCAATGGGGGAGGTGTTGAGCGCCAACTAGTTCTTGACAACTTGCCCAAATGCATCAGATTTGATGTCTAGGGCAGGTTTAAGTTCTATAAAGGGATGAGAAGACCCTTGACCAACTTATCTACAACTTTATTGCCCTCAATCCCCTTCCTTCCGGTACCCAAACAAGTTGAACCCTGTTCCTGGTAGCCAGTTCCACATTGAGATGCCAACACGTTAATACATAAGTGAACGTTGATACAATAGTGAAAAGAATTTTCTATTAATATAAATTACTGTAATATTTGAAGATTATTTACACGTCGAATTTAAAGGGAATATTGTATTTGTTATAGAATCCATGAAGTGATAAATGAGATCCTAGACGCACAAGTACGAATATGAACATGAAACCGTATTTCTTCGCTATACAGTTGTATTGATGATCTTCACTGGATTTTTTTTTTTGTTTTATAAATCATAAATAGAATGACAAGAGACTCTTAAAAAATGTAGATCAAAATACACTTTCGAATTTGATCACAGGCAGAGAGAAAACGCAAGTTTTATATCCGATACTTATCGAATCTTATGAATATTGCATCAGTTATCATTTTTATTTGAAGTGTGATATTTATCTCACTCTAGAGAAATAGTTTATATGAAAATTCCTGTTTTTTTTTTTTTTTTTTTAAATTAAATACACTAGTATTCTTTATAGAAAATAAAAGTTAATCCCTTTATTTTGACTTATTCTAATTCACAACGAACTATTTTGCAGCTCACGCTCCTTTTAATAATTAAAATATTTCCTGAAGATTTCGAAAAATTTGCTCACAGAATCATTTAAAATAAGATAATAGTTTATTATTTGCATCATTGTTTCAAAAATTTGCAATATATAATTTGATATAGATCCTCTTGTCCGATATTGTCTTATACTGGCATAGATTCGATATATAGACGAATCTTCACAATTTCAGCATAAAAGTTGGATTTTTTAAATTGTTTTCACAAGCATGATTATAAAATATCACATTTATGTGCATCAAACTTTTATTTGAATATATATATACTCAAAACACTCCATAATAAATGATTTTAACAGAATAAAATGTTTAATCTTCTAAGGCAGTTTTGATTAAAACTCTAAAAAGATACTATAAGTTAATGATTTTATTGCTTAGATATTTTTATTTTTTATATCTTAATATTCTTGCTCTGCTTCCAGGTGATTTCTGTGTACCGTTAGTATTATATAGAGGAAATAAATAAAATGAACAATGGCCGTATATCATGCAGATCGCATTTTACCGTTAATGCAATTTATGCTCGTTTTTCTTTATCCCTGTTTGCATTCAAATATATTTTGCATTATTGATTAAAATAACAAGTTCTTGTCACTGTATATTTAGTTTAATTATAGATAATACTTTTATAGTGCGCTTAAAACTTAAATCATTTCTAGCTCTTGTAATGTCTACCGTTCGTGTCGTGTCGTGATCTTGTTTGAAACAGTTCAAAATTTGTTTATTATTTTTTCTACGGTTGCATAGTGGATATCGGACTTCCGGCAAACTGTTATAAAGTTCTTCAGCAGCAGTTTATCCTGCTGGTATTGGTTACAAAGTAGTTATCTCTAGTGAACTGAAGTAATGCCGTACAAGTTAGAACGATGTATCTTGCTAATACGCACGTTTTATTATTATTATTTTTTCAATGGATAAAAAAAGAAAGAAATTTATAAAACAGGTTGCGACTATAATAATAAAAAAAAGTACAATGGTTATTATAACAGATTAGATAAATTTACCTTTTTAATTAGGTGATGAACATGCTCATCATTATCCTGATCCTTTAAAGTTTATACGTTAGCGTGTAAGTAATTAAATTTTCAACAACTTTGAAGAACTTTTTTTTAGAATTAAAGATGTGATCAAACTACTGAAAGCATTATATATCTTAGTTTTAATCAACTTTGAATTTTATATTCATTTACTAATACAAGAATGAAGATACCATCTAAATAAGGGAAAAATTATAAAATTTCTCTTCAAATAAAAAATTTTATATAAGAAACAATAACAAATTTATATTATTTCGACTAAATATTCATCGAAATTTATTTTATAACATTTGATATTTATGTTTTTAAACATTAAAAAAAGTCAAAATTTGAACATGTATTGAAATTTATCGATGTGGCACGATGGTACATTGCAGACAACGAGTAAATTTATTATTCACGTAATTTTTCAGTACAAATTATTTATCGCATACCATGGCTTCTTCCTATAGTTTATTTCCTGAATGCAATTCAAAGTTTTCCTGCCTTTCCCCTCTCTTTAAGTAGATCGCATTGGATGAAATGCCATATAATAGGCAAACACAATGTAAGACTATAAAAGTCATTTTGTTTATAGTCTTCTTTAATCAGATGATATACAACCATTGTTGCAGTGTCCAATTACTCGATTAACCACTTACTGTGACTCAACGGCATCTCCATTATTTTATTCCTGAACAATTAGGATTCCCACAGGAAAACATCTGTAACTAAAAAAAAAAAATACATTTTAATTGATTGATTGAAATGCTTTAATTAGATATGTGAAGTATTAAATGTAATTAATTAAAACATTCGATTTCGTTAAAATTTCGCTAGAGATATTTAGATTTTCAGAATATGTTGTTGTTGTTTAATGGAGGTATTTTGCATGCCATCTATTCCTACGATATGGTATTTATATAACTGAATGTAACTACAGCATACATGATAGTTATATGTAGGTACACTTATACCTACATACTATATAGTATAGGCCTACATACTGTATACCTTTATAGCAGGGATTGGCAAACTTTTGAGACGGAAAAGTCAAACCTGCCCCTCAACAATTTAAAAATTATTCGAGAGCCATAAAAATATTTTTACAAATAAGAAAAATTTAAAGTAATAATATAACATATTATAATATTAATTATGTCTTTATTAAATGAAGTAAAAATCACAAAAAAAAACTGTTTTCATTAGTTTTAATCAGGGTGAGCAATGAGTTTGCATTTCCTTAGAAAGTTTCTGTATATCCTGTTTGCCCTGCCAAGCATCTCCTCCATTCCCTCTGTATATCCCTCCACGCTCGCTTCTCCTCCTTGACGTCACGCTTCGTGCATCTTAATACCATGAAATTTTGCGAGATCCATTAAACAAATCATCATTATGTGAATAAAATGCTTTAAAAAATTTATAAATGAAACTGTGATAGTTTTATTTTCATTCTCAATTTTACTTCAGAGCCATACATGTATGTATTCAAAGAGCCACAGTTTGTCGATCCGTGCCCTATATAATATGGTATAGGGCAGGGATGTTCAACCTGTCGATCTCTTGTTTATTCCTCTTTACAAATTTAATTAAAACTGAAAACATAATCATTTATTTATCATCATTTTGTATTATTTTTTAATTCTCTTTAAGTGTATTGCAATTGCTTATTTATTTTACGTTAAAATTGTCAAATCAATAATTTTCTTATCATTTGGAAGTATACCCATGAAAAGTTTTCAATATTAACTGATATTGCGCAAAAAATTCTGTGGTGTTTCGGATCCACATACTTGTCAGAATCCGCTTTTTCAAATATGGATGTCATAAAAAGATCAAGAAACCAAATTACAAATGATCATTTGGATGATTGTCCACCACTGGTCACTTCGTCATATCAACCTGACTATGAAAACATTGCCAGCTCCAAACAATGCCAAATTTCATATAAATTTTTTTTTTTAATCAACCAGCATTTCCTGTAACTTATGAGTTTGTAATCAGTCTATTGTTTTTTCTAACTTTGGTTTTTCAAAATAGAGAAATAAATATTGAATTAAAATAATTGAAAGTGATAAATAATTTTTTAAATACACAAATAAAGTTTTAATTTCTTTAAAGTTTTTAGGGCTGGGAGAGTGGGTCTTCGAAGTGAGTGAGCGCATTTAACTGCATAGTTGTACGTAATTAAATATCAGGTTGGGGCAAGCTCCTTGAGTTAGGGGAACGTAATCTATATAAGAGAGTAGATCGTCGAATGACTTAGTATAGAAAAGTAGCTCGCATAACAAAAAAGATTGAGCATCACTGGTATAGGGTATCATACTAATATGTGCAGGTACAGTATATATTATATATCTACTTATCGGTAGATATTCTACATGCTATATATTATGGTGAAATCAGTTTGATAAATAAATAAATATAAAAAATGTCGAAATTTGCACCTATTATGTTTATATTAAAAGTGACTAAGCACATTATAATTTAATTTTATTAGCACAATGCATAACTCTCACCGTAAAAAAAATAATAATAATTTTCTAAATAATTAATTTATTTTTTAATAGATAAAGGATACAAAAATGACTATGGATACAAGATCATGGGTACCAGCCACTTGGGGAGTTTGGAGTTCGTGGTCTTCTTGTTCTAGAAGTTGTGGCAGAGGTATATCTATGCAAAGTAGAGACTGCATTCGTGAAACAAGACGTTGGAAGTAAGTCGCTGCAGTAAAAAAAATACTGTGTTAAGAATATCTAAAGAAATTGTTAGATTTTTGAGATAATAGATAAAATTATCATTTATTTATTTATTTATTTATTTTCATCTTTATAGAATTAATCAAATAAAGACTGCGAAAAGTCATTCATCTGGACGTTGTCTTGGAATATATAAAAGATTTATAATATGCAATGAAAAAGTAATTATTTTTAGTATTCCTGATATCAGGTCATCCAAAAAGTAATGATTTTAGCATTTAACAGAGGATTATTTAGATAATAACTTATGTAAGGTGTTCCTGCAAAGTGGAATTCTACAGAATGAGGCGACATGAACTTTAGTGGTATTTATAAAGCTTTAAAAGTTCATGTTTAGACAAGCTGGGACACGTTTGAATAAGTACAATATATAAAACGACATTATTTTGGGATGACCTTGATATTTAGTTTATAAAATAGAGAGTATATAGATAGTTATAGAGGATTATCTATATATTTTGTTATAAAACATTTATAGATAAATACAATGCACCATTTTTAAAGAATTTCTTTTTAATTTGCATTAATTGATTACTCGTTCTGCGGCTATTGAAAAAAGTAACGTCGCCATTAAAATCCAGACGTTTGAATATTTTTTTTATGCAGCAATGTGACTACCTATAACATTGCTGTGACCGCATAAGAAGCCAGAGTGATATTGTAGTGACTAAGATAACACTAAAGATATTGCTGTGACCGAAACTGCGCTTAGTCACAGTAATGCTGTTGATTTTAAACATCCCTCCCATATTTAAATTAAAAAAAATTAAATATATAATTATAGAAAAACGTAAAAATGATTATTAGTACATTTTGAAAATTTTCAATTAATTAACAAAGCTGCCAGATAGAAAACTAAGCTATTGTGCATACAAAATCTTGATTAGTAGTACATAAGATTATTGCTTAAAAAAAAGATAGAATTAAAAATATATATAATTTATTAGCTCATAAAATATTAAATTTTAAGTACCACTGTTAAAACGATGATGCGATAACAGTTATATTATTTTTAATTAATCTGCATTGACCATAACTAATTAATGTTTTTCTTTTTAAGAATTTTGAAAGTCGGATGGTTTCTAAATTAACCTTTTTGATAACGGCTTTTAATTAATTTTTTTTTTTTTTTAAAGTGATTCCCCTTTTTGGCCTCATTCTTTTAACTTCTAGCCGCCATCCTTAACATAACTGGGGTGAGTTAGAGATGGGTGGGAGCTCCTCGCCCTTGTAGGAAGTGATGGACATGTAACAACATTTGCTCTATCCAAATAACATTGAAAGGGAAGTTGCTATTAGCAGGGATTGTTTCTTTACTAATAGGGGCCTTTTTTCCGTAAATATTGCTAAAGAGTTTTGTAGAGAAATCACTTTTTCTTTGTTTGCAATATAAAATTCATGTTTCGCATTAAATTTTTTAAAGAACTTATTATACTCGTTGTTGTATTCGGTTTTTTTCTTTTTTTATTTATAATGTATTTTAGACAATTTGTTGCACTTCACAAGATTTAAATATTAACCTTTTCACTGTATACTGTATATAAAAAGTGTGTTTATATTGACCGGGATCTAGAGTGACTTTTTAACATATGTCAATGTGTCATTCGTATCCTATTACACCAACTCGTGATATGAAAAAATATCTCAAGAGTCGAAAAACTGCAAGTCAGATCTAATTTGTGAAGTGCTGCAATTTAGTTCGTTTGAATCTTTGTGCCCTTTCTCAAAAATTTGTTTTAAATTATTTATTTATTTATTTTTCCTCCCTTCATTTTTTTTTTTTTTTTTATTCTTATCACCGAGTATGATTTTAATGCATTTAATTCGACCTAAATAACAACAGTTTCACTATTTCGTGTATACGAAAAAGTTTATAAATTATAAAATTAATTTTTTGATATATGATAGGTCGTATTATAATGTTTTGATTTGACTTTCTAATCGCTCGAAATGGAAAAAAATAAAAATAGATTAACTCAAAAGCAATAAATTAATCAAATAAACTGATTTATGAGAATACTTGTAAATCTGAAACCATTTAAATTCTGTTTAATCAATTTTTGTTGCTGTATAAATTATCTGAGTTATGGTTTTTAGTTCCTTTTTTTTTTTTAATATATCATTCCAGCTTTCTTAATTTTAAATAAAAGTTTGCTTGTAGTAGTTCACAGAATATTATAGAAAGTAGAAACAAGAAGAATTTTTTTTTCTTCCATGTTTAAATGGAACTTTTCATTAAAAATCAAGAAGCAATTTTAATTATTCTCTGTTGGATCCTAAGATGTGGCCTCGAGTTTCGATGCCTTAAAAACCATTAATATTCTGTTGACAGTTTGATGCTTCTTGCTAAAGATAGTGAAGAAACATCTGAAAACAATAATTCTTCCTAATGACAACCGATACACCTATAGATTTTTAAATTTAATATATGATTATATCTTTCCCAATCGGTTAATTAAAATTTTTCTCTTTTATATCGTATAATATAACTTCATTTTCTCTAAATAACGTCTATGGAGATATCCGAAATTTGTGATGTGGAATTAATTTTTATTTTTATTTTTTTTTCTTGCAGTGATATATACCTTTATAAATCAATATTCTTGGCAGATAATCTATAAAAGTCGAAGTTACAAGTCAAACTTGTCTCTTTTATGTTGCTTTAATTATAATAGCAATAAAAATACTACCATAATTAAATTGTCATCGCATAAACCGTATTAATGCAATTAAAAAAAGGAAATAAAATATTTCATAAATATTTTTTTTCTTTCTGCGTCACATAAAATGGGTTCTTAAAGATAAGCCGCCATTATTGTGTTTATACAAAACGTATCTTTGTCATTAACTCGTGCCAAAATTTTCTTTTGTTATATACAAACATTAGAATAAAAGTTTTATAAATTTTTATTGTTGCATTCACTTTATACTTCAACAGGTATTTTAATTAATTCGTTGTTTACTTTGTTATAATTATTTTTTCGATATTTAATCTGCTCTCCTTAAATTTGTATGAAACGTTCAATCTCGAAAATACGATAAAAAGTTAATAAATAAATCGTGCGAAAATTGTTATCATCTTAAACAAGTTTTCGTAGTGAATTTTAATCGAAATTTAATTAATAGAACACGACAATCAATTCTAATCAGCAAGTTTAAAATAAAAATAAACAGAAAAAAAATATGCTCCCCCCAGGCAATTATTAAAACATTTATTTTGCATTGAGCAAGAATCGGTAATCAATGTTTATAAAAATGGTCGCCTTATCTACGAGCATAAAAAATATATATAAGTCTATAAATAAATATACTCTATATCCAAATTATGTAGAGAAAAATTGCATAATATTTAAGCTTGTTTTTTATTAAACAATTTTTTAAATTATTAATAGTAGAACGAGTTAACATTAATTGATTAACAATGGTTAAAATTTTGCTTTTTTTTTTTTTGCTCGGATTAATGTTTGTTTATGCAATTACTCCTCCATTCTCTGTTTATTCTCGACAGATGGCGGCAGGATATAGGAATTTAATGCAAACATTATCGAAAACAGTTTATCAGATTTATTAAATTACTTAAAATTTTCTCATGATTTGATGGTTAATAAACAAATTATTATGTTTATAAATATATCCACTGTATTTTTTATTTTTTTTAATGTGAATACTATGCACGTTTCAAGGTAAAAATTATTAAAATTTTTTATAAATTAATGTCTGATCTTTAAAATTATTATTTATTTTTTTTCCAGCCTTGTCCTAATAACGAAGATAAACGTATAACTCAGTGCGCATCTCTGAATTCGAAAACTTTTCGTGGAAATAAATATTTGTGGGAACCTTACTTTAGAGGTAATTTTTAAAAAATAATTAAAAATTTTAAAGATTTTTCTGTTACCATAACTTATGTTTGATGTATAAGATCGGACGTAGCTAACTTCTGCTTGATTTGTATGATGTTGTGACACTATAATTTCCATGGATTGTTTAAATTATAAACTTTTAAAAAGAAAATTTTTTCGTGTTTAGACGTAGAAGATTGTCAATTGAACTGTCGTCCAGTTGGATATAAATTCTTTGTAAATTTGGCAAAAGTGGTAGAAGACGGAACTTCTTGTGGCTTCGATGGAGCGAATGTGTGCATTTCTGGACAATGTAAGGTAGAGAGACGTATTTTTCTAGATTATCTAATCATTGGTACAAAAATTATTACTCATTTATGCTAAATTATAGAAATAAATTATTTTTAAACAATGCCAACTTAGAATAATAGAGCATTAAATTATTTTTTCGAACCTGGAATCGTTATTATAGCTTAAACATTATGAATTTTAGAAATAGTTATCATAAAAGAATCAAAAGACCATCTAGAGACAAGCCAAATATTTTGTACACACTTAGCCTACTTGGATCGAAAAAAAAATGTTCCATAACTAGCTGGACGGAATATGGTTTTGATTATAGATTTCTGACAGCTGTAGAAAAGAACGAGAGATGAGATAAAGTGACGTATATAATAATAAACATGGTCGAAAAGAATGGCAAAAAGGACTCGAATGTAGCTGATGAGTGTGACAAAATTTTTTATAGATTCGTTTT